>BGPT01000012.1:2040-32089 GCA_003297045.1 Symbiodinium sp. clade C Y103
ATCGTTTTGTTTGGCAGGCGCAATACTTTTGCGTCGTTTTCAAAAGTTGAGTTCCAATTCTCGTGGCAGGCGCAGCACTTTGGAAGTCTCCATCTTCATGTTTCGTGGCAGGCGCACTAGTTTAGACGTGTCATGTTCCATGCGTTTTGCGATCCGGGGTGCGTCAAGTGGTGACAGCTTGCACATAGCGTGGCAGGCGTGCCACTCTCCACACTCCACACTCTACACTCTACACTCCACACTCTATACTCCACACTCTACAATTCACACTCCACACTCCACACTTTACACTTTACACTCCACTCTCCACACTCTGCACTTTACACTCCACACTCTACATTCCACACTCTACACGTTACACTCCACACTCTACACGTTACACTCCACACTCTACACTTTACACTCCACTGTCCACACTCCACTTTCCACACTCCACTTTCCACTGTCCACACTCTCCACTCCACACTTTACACTCCACTCNCTCCACACTCTACACTTTACACTCCACTGTCCACACTCCACTTTCCACACTCCACTTTCCACTGTCCACACTCTCCACTCCACACTTTACACTCCACTCTCCACCCTCCACACTCTACATTCCACACTCTACACGTTACACTCCACACTCTACACTCCACAACCCCACCAATCCCCACACTACAGTCTACAATGGTAGGGACACAGGGACGGATGTACAAGACTGTTGCAATAGTTTGTCCTGCACAAGTGTGTAACGTGATTGCATTCGGGTTCGTGGGCTGCATCTTGTTTCCCACTACACAGGCGATGGTTGCTGCGCAGCCTTTCTTCCTTTGTACCCGCACATTGTGGAGATGGCACCGTTTTGCTTGCCCTGCGGTTTTNCTTGTTTCCCACTACACAGGCGATGGTTGCTGCGCAGCCTTTCTTCCTTTGTACCCGCACATTGTGGAGATGGCACCGTTTTGCTTGCCCTGCGGTTTTTCTGAATTGGATGATAATTTTAAGTGAGCTCCTGTTTGCGGTTGCTTTGATGCTATGTTTTTCAGATCTTGGACGAATGCACGCTGCGCAGGCAGTCAGTCACTGATTCAAGGGTTGACTCACTCAACGAACCACTTGGTCTGCTTCATCTCACTCCATAGCTGAGTCACACCAAATTCTGGGGGACAGAGTGGGTACGCTTGCAGAAGTGTTTGGTTCGGGTTTTTCCTACCNGCTTCATCTCACTCCATAGCTGAGTCACACCAAATTCTGGGGGACAGAGTGGGTACGCTTGCAGAAGTGTTTGGTTCGGGTTTTTCCTACCACCACATTTTGTAGAACATGCTGCTTTGGTAAACACCCTCTGCCACAGCGCTTTGAAATTGGTGTCCTTCAAAGGACTGCTTTGCTGCGAACATCCTTGGCCATCCTGTGCCTCGCTCACAGCGCCGTGTCGCCAAGTACAACCGCACCAACCGCCACGCAATGCGTAACTCACTCGACAGACGCTCGACATGGCTCGAAGTAACTCATTTGAGACCATTTGAGACGCGAATTCTTGGCAGCTTTCGCAGCTGTTGCGATGCACAGCACAAACATGGCCGAACCATGCGGAACCATGTCGAACTATGTCGAACTCGAGACCTCCCAAAAGAAATCGACGCTTTGTTGTCTAGGTGTTGTAAAACGCGATCTGAAGTTCTGAAGCAGTCATTCTCACAGGGAAGAAAAGTACCATGTCAGTCAAAAGTCAAAAGAATCATTTCATGGCGCAGCACAAAATCAAAAGGAACGGAGCATGCAGGGAACAAGTAAAAATTGCAGGCAGGAAGAAAACAAAGACGAACGCAGTGAAGGAATGGAGGAACAAATAATACAAAAACGAAGCACATGTGATATTTCCAATCTAACATCTCACATAGCATGCCATGAGACCATATGAGATCTCAAACCTGAGTGGTGATGCATTTGGCAGGATGCCGAGGATGTCAGATACATGCGGGTTGTCCTCAGGGTCCAGCGGCACTGGCGAGTCGTGACAGCCAGAAAGCGCTTTGCAAACCAGGTTGCTGGGCTGTCACTGCAGTCACAACCAGGTTTGCTGTCACTCTGAGTGCAAAGCGCTTTCTTTGTGTGTCCTCAGTACATGTTTGCACGCTACACACACACACACACTTGCAAGCCACCAGCGTACTGAATTATCTAAACTAATCCGTACACAGTATACGCAGTTGTTTGTTTCATGGCACATGGTGCGATATGATTTTGTGTGGTGTTTGTGGTGATGATCTCCTACGTAGAAGCAAGATGCGTTTGAACTAAGGCTGCAGTTTCCTACACTGGCTCTACCGCCAACAAGCAAACCTTTTTGCTACACTGGCAGGTCAAGCATGGCGTTTTTTTATTTGATTTGACAATGATGTGATATAATTCGGATTTTTTGTTTTGCTTTGGAGTGTCAGGCCAAGTACATCATTGCCAATAACTTGCCGGCCAATGATTCACACTGGGACTCAGACGATCCTGGATGGGTGGGCAAAGCGTCCATGTCGAAACGTCATCGTTTTTTGATTCGAAGAAATCTTCACTGGCGTTGGTTCAATGCTTTAGTCTTCGGCGACTCAGTTTCAGTTCAGTATGGAGGCTGGGGAACAAGTCTCGAAGGTTTAGCACAAGGCTTCAGCAGATTGGAAGAATTTGACAACTGTAGAATTGAATCGTTTGATCCCTGCTTCATTGTTTAAAACAATTTTTTTCTGTTTCACAAGAGCTGAGTGGGCAAACCAGTGCGTTTTGCAGCAGCCGTTATGGTCTTTTGGTGCTGGGAAGAACTTTTTGACTTTTTGCCGTTCCAGATTCGAGGGGTTCCTTTTCCTTCCAACCTTCCTTGTTTCAGGTGTTCAGCCGTCCAACTGTCCAAGGTTTCAAGGTTCCAGGGTTCCAGGGTAGCCGAAAAGGCGAGGCAGTGCAAACCAAGAATGGAAGTAAATGGTGCCGTCCGAGTTGCCCTTCCTCGCAGTTTGCTACCAAAACAATGCCGTCCGAATGCTGTTCCATTGCTCACATTGTTTTGGCAGATGACAACAGCAACCTGCTGCTTGGGATCGCACCAGGCCTTAGTGCAAATATCGGTTGGTTCAAGGATGTTCAAGGTGTTTGTGTGTGAACCTTGAGGTATGCTGGATGATAATGAGATGGTCTACCCAGAGCGTCATTGCTGCCCCGATGCTTTGTCCGAAATCAGGATGATGAAGGCGATGAGCTCGGACGTTGAAGAGATTCTTCTGAGTTGATTACAACAATTTACAAAATAAAGAAGGAATAACACGAATGAGAGAATAAGACACTTGACTCTTCTGTATTTTTGCTGACGGATGACAGCACCTTGACAGTGCCGTGCTTTGAGATCTGTGACAGGAAGCAGCATTGACCTGGGTCAAGGGCGTTCGAGAAGTGGAAGGATGGTCCGAGAATGTGGGGCTTTTTTTCCACGTCTACGGGCACAATAGTCCGGGGCCTACGGAACTTGGTTGTGTTGACGTTTGATTTCGTGCAGGTCATCTCCCAGCTCTTTTATCTACAGGGGGCCGATATCGTCAAGTTGCAGTTTTTATTTCTGCTCGAACAGTTTTCTGTTGGGATCCTGATTTTTTTTCCTGAGATGTTTTCCCCACGGTGGCGCCCGCCTCTCAAATCTTCTCTAATTTCTTTGCGTCCTACTTCCACCATGTCTCACTAAGCTTCGGTGAGCAAATCTTCTTTGGTTTACTTCCCATTCCCTCCGTTTATTTTTCCCATTTGTTTCCTGTTTTTCAACATATATGTTTCCCACTCCCTTCGCTTGTCTCCAATCATTTCTCCAGGAATGCGCTCATTTCTTTCCCATCATTTGTCTCCCTTTCCCTTCATTCGCAAATGCTTCACTGTTGGGGTTGGCCATTTTTTGTTATGTCCGCATTGTGGGGCGGTAGTGTCCGGGTCCTGGGATGTCCGGGTCCAAGGTCCGCGGTATTTTTGTTTTTGATCAGTTTCGGGATTTTTTTGGGATTCCACTGCTTTTCTGCTTCTCTGCTTTTCTGCTTCTCCGCTTTTTTGCTTTTCCTTTGCTTTTCCGCTTTTTGCTTTTCCTGCTTCTCTGCTTACCTTTCTACTTCTACTTCTTCTTTTTCTGCAGTCATGCGTTTTTGCTGCTCTGCTTCTCTTGGTGCCAACTTGGTGCATTGCTTTTTCTTTTGCTTTATTATCTCCTGTTGGTATCCTAAATGAAACCTAGAAAAATCCTAAATGAAACCCTAAAGGAACCCTAAATGAAACCCTACATTAAACCTTACATGAAAACCTACATGAAAACCTACATGAAACCCTACATGAAACTTACATGAAACTCTACATGAAACCTTGCATAAAACTTAAAATGAAACCCTACATGCAACCCTACATGAAACCCTACATGAAAACCTACATGAAGCATCATGAAACCCTACATGAAACCCTACATGAAACTCTACATGAAACTCTACAATTCTACATGAAATCTTACACAAACCCCTAGATGACACCCTGCATGAAACCCTACATGACACCCTAAAGAAACCCTAAATGAAATCATAAAGAAACGCTTCATGAAGCCCTAAATGAAACCCTAAAGAAACCCTAAAGAAAACCCTACATGAAACCCTAGATGAAACCCTAAAGAAACCCTAAAGAAAACTCTCAAGAAACCTTAAATGACACCCTAAAGACACCCCAAATGAAACCTTAAATGAAACCCTAAAGCAACCCTAAAGAAAGCCGTAAAGAAACCCTAAATGAAACCCTAAATGAACCCATAAATGAAACCCTCAAGACAACTTAAAGAAAACCCTAAAGAAACCCTTAATGAACCCCTAAAGAAACCCTAAGGGAAACCCTAAATGAAGTCCTACATGAAACCCTGAAGAAACCCGAAATGAAATCATAAAGGAACCCTTAATGAAGCCTTAAATGAAACCCTCAATGGAACCCTAAAGAAACCCCAAATGGAACCCTGAAGAAACCCTTAATGAAACCCTAAATGATACCCTAAAGAAACCCTACATAAAACCCTGAAGGAAACCCTCAATGAAGTTTTGAATGAAACCTTAAAGAAACCCTAAAGAAAACTTTAAAGAAACCCTAAATAAAACCTTGAAGAAACCCTAAATGAAACCCTTAATGAAACCCTTAATGAGACCCCACATGAAATCTTACATGAAACCCTACATGAGACCCTAAAGAAATCCTAAATGGAACCCTAAATAAAAACCCTAAATGAAACCCTAAATGAAACCCTCAAGAAACCCTCAAGAAAGTCTCAGTAGCAAATATCATGCAAAATGAGTGGTTGAAGTGCCAAGCACTCTCACGTAGCGATTATCATGCAAAATGAGAGGTTGAAGTGCCGAAAGGTAGCAAATACCAGTCAAAATGGATTGCAAACATGCGAAAATGTAGCAAATACCATTCAAAATCGAACGCGAACATGCGAAAATGTAGCAAATACCATTCAAAATGGAATGCGAACATGCTAAAACGTAGCGAATACGATGCAAAATAGAAGGTGAACATACCAAAATGTAGCAAATACCATGCAAAATGACAGGTTCTAGCTCCAAACTGTTGCAAATACAAGGCAAATGGTGCCAGGAAAGAAATCCAAAAACAATTCCCAAAACTGATTTTAAAAAAATACCTAAAACTATTCTGAACCCTTTTATGATTTGTTAAGACCATCGGTAGCTTGAATTGAATGGATGGTGTCTTCCTTGCCTCCATGGTTTTCTTACCGTCACCGGTAATATCTGGACATATCTGGACCTCTTTCATTGTCTCCTTGCATTGGTCCCCCAGAATCTGTCATTGTCTTCTTGGTCAGGGTCCGGTTTCTTTCCAAGGTCACTTGATGTCTAAGCCTGTGACCTGTCTCGAGTTTCTTGTTCACTTTATCTTTACCCCCTGTGAAATATCTTCCCAAAGTTCTTTGATTTGTTCTATTGATGTGTTGCAACCCCATAAACGCCTTTCCAATGTGACTCGTTTGTTTGAATATCATTCAAATGGTTGGGGCCTAAGCGGATATAATTCCAGCATGTTTGTAGTGGTTCGAAATGTTCCATGCTACTGTTGGCAGAGATTCCAGGTATCGCATGGCTAGGTGGCCTGCAATGGGAACTGATCTGCCCTCAATCTAAGCAAAGGCAAAGCCCAAAGACATCAAAAAGTCTGATGCCTGTGATTTCCAAACCCGTCCACCCAAGAGCTCAATAGCTCCGCTATGCTCCGCTTGCACTTTGGATCACTTTGGCAGGTGTGAACAGTTTGCACATGCACGTGGTGGATTTGGACTTTGTGGGCCCGAGCTTTCACTGCCAAGAGTTTTGTCGCCCAGAGACAGGGATGGTGAGAACGACATCGACTGATCTTGGCAAACATGTTCTATCATGTCATCATGTTTATTAGCATGGAGGGACATGACGCTGTTTCACCTCATCCAGTGCGCATGAATGCAATGCGCATCAATGGGCATCAGTGCGCCCTGAGGTTTAAGAATCTTTCGGTGGATCACGTGATCCAAGTCTTGGAGGAGGAACCACATGGTCGTCCGAAATCGTTGTCCTGTGTCCTGTGACACAGGAACGGGTGTCAATGAAGTGTTAAACGAAATGTGAACCGAAGTCTCACTTGAAGGGTGAACCGAAGTGTGAAACGAAGTGTTAAACGAAATGTGAACCGAAGTGTGAACCGAAATGTTAAACGAAATGTGAACCGAAGTGTGAACCAAAGTGTGAACCGAAGTGTGAAGCGAAGTGTGAACCGAAGTGTGAACCGAAGTGTGAACCGAAGTGTGAAACGAAGTGTTAAACGAAATGTGAACCGAAGTGTGAACCGAAATGTTAAACGAAATGTGAACCGAAGTGTGAACCGAAGTGTGAAGCAAAGTGTGAACCGAAGTGTGAACCGAAGTGTGAAACGAAGCGTGAACCGAAATGTGAACTGAAGTGTGAACCGCAGTGTGAACCGAAGTGTTAAACGAAGTGTGAAGCGAAATGTGAAATGAAGTGTGAAACGAAGGGTGAAACGATGTGAATTGAAGTGTGGAACAAAGCGTGAAACGAAGTGTGCAAGGAAATCTTACTGGAAGGAAGCGTGAAAAGAATCTAGCATGAAAAGAACAGCGTGAAAGGAAGCAAGCGTGAAAGGAAACGTAAAACGAAGGGTGAAACGATGTGAATTGACGCGTGGAACAAAGCGGGAAACGAAGTGTGAAAGGAAGTCTGACTGGAAGGAAGGGTGAAAAAAAGCTCTATAGTGTGAAAAGAAGCAAGCGTGCAGGGAAACAAGCGTGAAAGGAAGCTTAAAACGAATTTCGAAGGGTGAAACGAGGTGAATTGAAGTGTGGAACAAAGTGTGAAACGAAGCGTGAGACGAAGTGTGAAGGAAGTCTGAAAGGAGGTGTGAAACGAAGCCTGAAATGAAGTGTGAAACGAAGTGTGAAACGAAGTGTGAGACGAAGTGTCAAACGAAGTGTTAAACGAAGTGACCTTCGCTTAAAAGCTTCAAGGAAGTGTTAAAGGAAATGTGAAACGAAGTGTGAAGCGAAGTGTGAAACGAAGTGTGAAGCGAAGTGTGAAACGAAGTGTGAGACAACGTGTGAGACGAAGTGTGAGACAACGTGTGAGACGAAGTGTGAGAGGAGGTGGGAGACGAAGTGTTAAATGAGGTCATCGTTTAAAAGCTTAAACGACGTTTCAAACGAAGTGTCAAAGCATGTTAAAACAAGGCTGAAGCGAAGTGTTATTTTAATTGTTAAACGAAATGTCAGCGACAACAAGGGGCGCTACCAACTGGTTCCTATCCAATTCCAGACTGGTTCTGACGGGTTCCAAGCATGACTTATTTTCGCTCATGATGACAGTTCAACGGACCTCAACTAAATCCCAAAAAGATCAGGACTGAGGATTTGATGCGAACACATTGGCAGAGTGCAGAGAAACAGACCCATCGTATACCTCGTTTTCAACAGCTACTATGAACATGTATTACATATAATCAATAGTACAGAGACATTTTTCATACAACAAACCGCAAACCGTATCTTGGAATACGTACTAGGAGTTTCTTTGGTTTGGGGTTCTTGTTGCGTTATCCACTTTTGTAGATGGTTGCATTGTGGCGAGTTGCAATCAAAGCTTGCGACGTTGAGTGACCCAAATCGATTGCGCACTATGCCTTGGGGATCAGCTTCGCTGATGAGCAGTCACTGCTTCTTTCCATGAGGATCATTTGGCGATCACTTCACGACTATCATTGCTTCTTGTTTCTTCATGTTTCTTCAGTGCCAGATGCCTGAGATGTTGTCAGATGTTGTCGGATAATGTGCCAGTTTTGTTCAGGACGTTGGTCGAGGCCACTGCCAACCGTTGACCCTTAGCTCTTTTCCGGCAATCCATGCAACTTGGATCAACTCGGAAGGACAAACATGGATCAGCAGTGGAGCAGTGGCGCGCTGCTTGGACAAACACCCACGGCACATTAAAGTTAAAGTTGCTTCGGTAGTTTCAGAATGGAGCAAATTTCGTTTGTTGAAATTCAAGTGTTTCTGTTGTTGAGGACAGTATCGACCTCAAGGTCGCAAGCGTCAAAGAGTGCCCTGTGATCAACTCCGTCGAGACATACCGCAGCTCGGTGAATCTTTCTTTGGATGTCCAAAATGCCGAGGAAACCATCAGATAGTTCTTAGAACATTTTGTGTAAAGCCATTCTTTACCTAGATTGCTGTGGGGCACTTCTAGGTTCAAACCAGAACTTTCAGGTGGTAGATGATCATGCTCTGCAATAAGTGTAGCCAGACTGCGCCTTGGGAACAGGACAGCTGGTGCCTTGGTTTTTCGCGACTTGAGACTTTGCAGATTGAGCATTGCCTGCCTTTAGAGTGGCAGCCCACGACATGATCGTAAGTGCTGTGAGGAGCATCCGCAATCTTAAGGTCCCTAGCCACGAGCTGTCATAGCGCTGACCGTAGTCGTGCTGCTGTTGACGCTCGCAACACTGCAGTCTCTGCGTCGGCTTCCCAACAATCTAGGCCAGCTGAGCGTAGCCATAGCAAGGCGCCTGTGCTTCCGCCTCCACCTCCACCGGTGAAGGCTCAAGAAGAGAGCTCGGAGAGTGAATCAGGTGAGGAAGTCGAGGAGGAAAAACCAAAGGAAGAAGTACGTGGAGCAGCTGCTAAGACCAACCCTGCTAGGAGGCCAGCTGAACCAGCTAACCCTCCAAGACGTTCCCATCATATCCCATCATCACCACGAGGATCGTAGAGATTATCATCGAGATCGACATTCAGGTCAAGGATCCGGTGAGAAGAGGAAGAAGAAACGCATGAAGCACGAGCATAGGCGAGGGAGTAGAGGTGGAGGAAAGCATCCAAGGACTCATCGTCAGCTTGAAAACCCAGACATTAGAGCACACCGACGTGTTCCTGCCAGTTTTTGGGACAGCGGGCGTTCTTTTGCTGGCCATAGGCCGAGCATTCAACGCCGTTGAGATGTTCCGAGAGGGACAGGAGTATAAGCTTGAAGATAAGTCAGAATGGGAAGCTATGATTTTGGGTGGAGGAGATGTCATCGAAGTTCACTGGCCAAGTACGGAGTTGGAGGCAACCCCAGATACATGGGCAGGTTTCTGGATAAAACAGATGCTTGTTTTAGCAACTGGAGACTATGCAGCGGTGGCCAAGAGCTTGGGATGTTCAGACGCAGATTGGACTCGCTAGTTTTCAGGGATTTTCAACCGGAAGGTAGGGCAAATGCACTCCTGCAATTCAACCCCTTGTGCCACCACCGAAGATTTTGGGCTGCATGTCATGCGGGTGAGAGCCTTCTCTGTAGAAAGCTTCGAAAGACCTTATCTCACGGGGCACGTTCAGAGGCTTGCATGCCTGCAGCTGTTTAAGTGGACCAAACTCGACTCTCTGTTTTTCTGTGCCTGTAAGGCTTGCCTGCACATGGCAATGTTGCTGTGGCTTGCCTGCTTATGATGGCACAAGCTGCATGGGGCCCACCTGTGTGAAGAAGGCAAAGCTTTCTTCTGCAGCAGAGGTGGCAAAGAGCAGGGTGAAAGAGCCCAAAGAAGGAATGACTGAAGGAGAGAGGCTGAAGCTGAGGCTGCGTTTAGAGCAAGCCAGAGCCAAGATGTTGGGCCATGGAAAGAAACCAGAAGATCTTCCAGAGGAAGAGCAGGATTGCCTTTGAGAGGAGAAGTCAGCGCGCTCTTCAAGTTCAGGGTATACTCCCTCTTTGTTGGAGAAAGAGGATCCAGGAGGTTTGGAGGTTCCAGCCATCAGAGATCAGAAGAAAGAGAAGCCGAAGAAGGAGAAGGTGAACAAAGAGGAGAAAGAAAGAATGACAGATGCCAAGAAGAGAGACAGGTCAGAGGAGAAGTCAGAGAGACCTTGGAGGCGCAAGAAGAGGGCCCTCGAGGATTCAAAAGGTTCTACTATGAACAGCTGTCAGAGCCAGTTGGTTTTGAAAGCACAGGAGACGGCATTAGCCAAGAAGGAGGGACCCTGGACTCCAATTAGACAAGATCCTTACCAGGATGCCTGGTGAGGGCAGCCAAGACCCAGGAAGAGATCCTGGACAAGAGCTGGACTTGAGGGGAACAAAGAAGAAGAAAGAGAAGACGAAGAGCAAGAAAGCGGAGAGACGGAGGAAGAGAGGAGATCCAAGTCCATCGGAAGGGAGCTCTCCGAGTGGGAGCTCAGGAAGCGACTCAAAGACGCTTTTGGAGGAGGAAGGCTCCGGAAGCGAAGCAAAGAAGTTGGAGGCTCCACTGAAGAGGAAGTTGAAGGAGAAGCCAGGGTCTGTCCTAGCTTTGCTTGTCGAGCATGCCAGATCGAAGCTGGACCAATCAGCCAAGGTCAGTGTGGACAGTCGCCACAACAGCTCCTGACGTACTTTGCAATCGTTGTCAGGGGTAGGTGGGCAATTCGATGGCTCAGGCAAGGGATTTGCACCACCTATCACAGGTGATAGACCTGTTGAGGCAGGGCGACCTAGATGTGTTAGGCGATGTCCTTGCTGCAAAATTTATTTCGATCCATCAATCAGTGCTGGGTGGATCATGGGCAAGGGCACGACTTGGAAATGTTGCCAGTGCCCGGCCCAGAAGTTATCTTGAACGCAAGCAGCAAAGCTAGCCCCCGGAGAAGGCTGGAGCTGGACAGGAGGAGCCAGAGGAAAGGGGGGCTGAGGTCGTGGCGCACCATGGCAAGAGTATGGCCAGGAAAGCAAAGGAAAAGGCGAGAAGGGAAGCCCGGCAAAGGAAAGACAAAGCAAGGGGCAGTCCCAGAGAAGGATGGATGCAGAAGGCCGCACAAGAGAGAAGGTGCCAGAGAAGTGAGTGGCGTGCGTGAAGGGTACTCGATTGGTGCATGCCGAGAGTTCCGAGGAGAGGCCTACAGTGAAGCGTGATGTGGTTTCCTTATATTAAAGGAAGTCAGTATGCAGTGCAACTCTTTCATGAGGACTGGAGTGGTACTTGCGCGGTGGCTCATCACTAGCCAATCAGCCTCTTTTCTGGGCAATATCGCCTCTCAATTTACTATGCTTTGGATTGCTGAGGTCGCCAAGCACAAGTCATCCCAGTTTCAACGCAAGGGAGTGACTTTTCCATTACGTTTGGGGGAGCTGCATGACTTGGTTGTTATCCTTGCTGACTTCTCTCTGGCTGATGCAGCCGTTGAGAGTGTCGCGAGTTCGTGGGGAAGTAGGGCATGGGCCTACTTAACCATGGGGGCGTTAAATCGCCTGGCTGGATTTGATGCCGCCGGAGTGCTGCCGAGCGATCGGCAGTCAGTTCGATTGAGGCGGCAAAATGCCGTGGCTCTCAAGACGTAGCTGCCTCTCAGCTTTTGGAGAGATTTGGCAAAAAGAGATTAGCAGCAAACGTGTTGGATACAAGGGGGAAGAGATAGGAACTTGCCATGAACTGACTTGGAAGCAGGTGTTACCAGCTTTGCCGCCAGAAGAACATGGGGGACGCATTGACTGTTTGGATTGGGTATGTCCACGAACAAAGGAGTTCTTAAACAATCCCCCAAACTTATGTTGAAGAATCCGGATGGTGTTGAATTACCAAAAATTCCTGGTAGGGTCCACATCAAGGAGTCGGATAAGATGAGAATTGCATGTGAGCTTGTCAGGCGAAACGTTTGCACTTGGATACCCTTGGAAAAGGTTTACAAAATAAAGGGAGTTGCAGTTTGAAATGGAATATTTGGAGTTCCAAAACCTGCCGCATTGGAAGATGGACGTCCAGTGTTGCGAGTTATCATGAACCTCACTGGGTCAAATTCAACGCAAGTTCAAGTAGAGGGGGGTATCGTGCTTGACAACAATGAACAACTTTCTTTACATCAAAGCGGCATGTGCAGTGTTTTCTATTTAGATTCTAAGCCGCAGGTTTGGCAAAGACACTTAGCTTTCAACATTGTAGCTCAGGGAGATTGTGTAGGAGGAGATCCCAACATGTTGTATGCTTTATCCTGTGCAGTGATCCTATGGGATGGTTAAATTCAGTAGGGATAATGCAAGAGATTTCGGGGAAGCTTTTAGCTGCAGGGAGTTTGAGTGCTGAAAGACGGGTTGCACGTGGTGTCGCTTCCGCAATGGATGAATTGCAGTCTTGAGCAAGCCCACCGGACTGGCACTTCGTGGTGGCACATTTATTTAGACAATTGTGCTGGTGGGGAGCGCGTTTTGCCAACGGAGTCTCGAGAAGGAGCAAAAGTTTGTCACGCTGCGGCGCGAAAAAGAGGATATCCGGCGCAAGGCGAATCACTGAACTTGGAGCCGAGGTCGATGGAGAACAGAAAACTGCTGCAAATCACACAGGGAACACTATGGCTTATTTCTCAGCGGTTCCTTGATAAGAACGCTGTCCAGGTCATGGCAGAGCGTTGGATTTCGTACTTCAATTCAGGCGCCCCACCATGAGCTGTTTGCAGAAAACCTGGGAGTTCATTGGGGGAAAGACACGTATGGCAGAGAAGTTGAGAACCATGATCACGGCGGAGTTCATGTCTTTGATCTTGTTGGCCCCACTTCTGCATTGCAATTTGGCGGAAAAAATATGCTCGCACTTGGTATGCACAGATGCATCTGAACGAGGAGGATCAGTGGATGTTAGCAGCAATTTGACTCACGTTGGAAAAGATTTTGTTCAAGCTTGCGAAAAAGTGGATTGCCCCTGGGGGAAACAGTCGCCCCCATCCTTTTGGTCAGTCTCTTCAATGGGATTGGAGGATGTTTCCGCTGCTATGACTTGATTGGCTTAACACCTCTGGGACGGATTGCAGTCGACCTGGATGATTCTGCTAATAGGGTTACAATGCATTGCTGGCCTTGCGCAATTCTGGTGAAAGACGTAAAGAGCATTACATGTTCAGTGGTTAAATCTTGGAGCGTGGAAGAGATCCATTTATGGGCCGGTTGGCCGTGTGTGGATCTATCAGCTGTCAAGGTTGGTAGGCTAAATCTACAAGGCCCACAAGGCAGCCTATTTTGGGAAATTCCTCGAGTGCAGAAGCTGCTGAAAGAGGAAAATGGGGAACAAGTAAAATTCCGATATGTTTTGGAAAACATTGCGTCTATGGCTGAATCTGCAGCTAGAGAAATCACAGGAGATGGGGTGCATGCCTTACAAGCTGGATTGCGCTGATGCTGTTCCTATGCGTAGACCTAGGTTCACATGGACTTCAGAAACCCTGGAATGCATTTTGCCTGATGTGACAGTGGAAAGCAAAAGATACTAGCGTGAAGTTGCGACGCTTGCGGAATACCCTGAGACTTGTCAGTGGTTGTCAGAAGGAAACGAATGGGCAGGAGAAGCACAGGGGGTATTCCGAGAACATATCCACCACCTCGTCCGGCAGGGCTAGACAAAGCAGACTGGGCAACACAGGAGCGGTGGAGGCAAGATAGCTATAGATATCCCCCATATCAATATGCTGAGAAGTTTTTGATCGCTTCACCTACATCATCGAAACTGCTGAATGCAACCGAGAAGGAGTTAGTTGTTGTTAGGATACGGATTCAATCATACCTCTGTGGCATGGAGCGCAAGCAAGGCAAAACAACAACCTGTGAACTTCTCAGACTGCCGTCACACATTGTTGGGGGATTCATTCAGTTGTTTTTCCTTCGTTTGATTGACAGTGGCGTGTGCAAGAATTTTTTTCCACAGCTCACGTATATTCATTTGGCTAGAAGAATGGGGTTGGCTCCGCGTTTTTGTGCGCATACAAAGCATTGCTCCCTTGCAACGGAAACTTTGTTATGGGCCGCAATTCATTGAGGAGAAATACTTTGACCATGGCATGCAGTGCATGAACTGCATGATGCTTCGTCGTACGAATCATACAGGCTCAGACATAGGAGTGTTGAGTGGTGAAATCTTCAACAACAAGGCTTTCCCCCGTCAATTTGTTCCCTCTTCTTGGTGGACCTGGTCAAAAGGGTATACAGCTTGTTGGAAGCAACATAGTCATATCAATGTGTTGGAGTTGGAGACCATCCTGTTAGGCATAAAGTTTCAAATTGGTCGGTTCAGAGCTTGTGACATGAGAATTTTTCAGTTGACAGATTCCTACGTGTGCTTGAGTGTTGCAAGCAAAGGCAGGTCTAGTAGCAAACAACTACAAAGGGTGCTAGACAAGATTTCCGCGCACTTGCTGGCTCATGGTTTGCAATTGATTTTGGCTCACGTGGATTCGAGCGATAACCCGTCCGATGCGGGTTCCAGAG
Organism: Symbiodinium sp. clade C Y103; assembly: GCA_003297045.1. NCBI lineage: Eukaryota > Dinophyceae > Suessiales > Symbiodiniaceae > Cladocopium > Cladocopium sp. clade C. The sequence continues at coordinate 16,827 of BGPT01000012.1, forward strand.
GTCAAGAGGGCCCGACTTCTCGCTGGCAGGTTCAGCCGAGCTGAGAGACGCAGGCAAAGAGCTAAGATACATTTGGATGATGCTGCGTTAACTCACAAGACTCAAACAAGATAGTTTAATACTTTGCGTAAGGTAGTTTCCTATGTTGTGAGAGCAAGAAATGAAGACCACTTAGATACTTTTCTATGTCAGTGGATTCGCAAGATGTGGAAAAAAGGTGAACCACTACTGACTATAGGAGATGGACTAAGTGCTCTTCATGTCTCTCAACCATGGACTCGAAGAAAGATCCCTCATAGTTGGAAACTGTTTGCTGTTTGGCGTAAGTTGTAAATTCTTTCACGTGCTCCACCTTTGACATTGGATTTGGTAGCATCGATGGCATGTTATGAATGGGAACAAAACAACTTTGAAATTGCGGTGTTGCTGCTGGTTTCTTTTCATTGTCTTCTCCGGACTGGAGAAATGCTTTCTTTGACTCCGGATGATGTAGCTCTTGGTGAACAAGCTGCTGTGATTTCCCTTAAATGGACAAAGACCGGACTTCGTCATCATGATGATGAAGCAGTCAGTGTCACGAATTCGGTGGTTTTTGGAATTTTTGCTCATTTTAGTGGACACCCGAAAGCAGTTGGGGACTTCGTCACTTCCTATTTGGTCCCAGAATGCCGCTCAGTTCCGTGCTCGAATTAAAAGCCTGTGTGAATTAATGGGGCTGCAACAGTTTCAGTTTCGACCTTATCGCCTCAGAAGGGGCGGTGCGACGGCCTATTGCCAGGTTACAAAAAGCATGGAAGCCACTTTGATCCGAGGAAGATGGGAATCATCTAAGGTATAGCTAGGCTGTACATCAGCGATGGGTTGTCCTTCATTCCCTCCATTCAATTATCTGCTCACACGGCTCTATTCCTGCGTACCTTCAATTTGCGTACATTCATTTCACGAACGTGGACTCTACATTGGGGCGCGTGGATGTTTAACGCTGGCATGGGCCGTGCATTTATTTGGAGCTTTGTGCTTTGAGATTCTCTGCCAGGAGAAAAGAAATTTCTTACGCTACCAGGCGATCATCTAAGCCTCCTCTACCATGAGGAGAAGTAATTAAGAAGGAAAGAGATTAAGATCCCTAGGATCTTTCAGTCTGGCGAGACAACAAATCTCTTGGCAAAGCCAACTGCTTGGCGATCGCAGGAAAAAAGGGTGCGCTGCACACAATAATTTTTGCTATCATGTATGAAGATGTATGATACGTGTATTTTGTATCGTTTTGTTTGGCAATCTTTGCCGCTCTGTTCAACTTGACTCGAGGACGTGCCCGACAGAATTTCTGGACATTGGGAGGACCACGAGCTCTCAGAGATCAATTGGAAAGACAAGGTTTCTTGAAGGCCAGGTAAATTTGGTCGCTGATCAACATTCGATGGTTGTTGATGGTGTATGCTACAGTGAGTAAGGTTATCCCAGGTTCACCAAGTCAAGTCTTGGGATTTTGAGGATGGGTCGGCAAAGTTGACCACGAGCAACAAACCTTTCAACGTATTTGCGCCTTGCCTCAAGATGTTGCTTAAAATCACAAGAGCTCAACTCAGAAAAGGCGGATGCGTGCAGCAAGTGATTTTATCGAGCCGAAGGTTACCCGAGCAAAAACAGCAAGCTTAAAAGAGCCAGGTCTCCACAGGATTCATCACTGGACCCCAGCTAAGCGGCATGGCCAGCTCGCAGCCTGCAACAGAAGGGGGCGTATTTTGGACGAGAGCTATACAGCGAAGACTTGACACACTGAATTTATCAAATAAGTTCCACCAATTTGAAAGATTGGTTGAACATTTGCATCTACATTCGTGTTTGTTCTTTTTTCCTGTCTAGCAACTGCCATCAAATAATATCAAGTATCAGCGTCTCTTTGAGCCAAGGCGCGATTGGCATATCAAGACTCTGTGGGCCGAGCGCTGTTTGCATCTGAGAACAGTTTGTCCAAGCTTCATCAGCTCAGGGAACAACCCTAAAAGCGCAACAACTATCATCAGCAAACAAGGGCGATATGTTGTCATTGCTTGTCATTATGCATGTATGACATCCTTTGGGAATATAGCATCTTCTGTATAGTGTAAAGATCCAGGGGTTTAGCATGAGCCCGATGTTACTTTTGGCTCAAGTAAAACAGAGCTCCGCAGCTTGACATTGTGTTTTCATGGTAGCGCGTGAGCCTGGTGAGTCCGAAGCCGGCGACGAGTTGAGGCGAAGAGACCACAGGCACACACAATCAAGGAGTATTGTGAGTAGCTCAGAGGAGGGGGAGCAGGAGGAGAGCCAAGCGGCTGCTTCAGCCGCGGCTCGGCACTGGGAGCGGCTGCTTCAGCCGCCCCAGTGGTGATAGAAGAAGAGAGGAAAGAGGAGGAAAAGAAAGAAGAGAGAGGAAAAGAAAAGGGGGAGAGAAGAAAGAGGCTGTGCCCGAGCCTAAAGAACCCCCAAGAAGAAAGAAGGAGGCCGTTCCAGAGCCTAAATATCCTCCAAAGAGAAAAGAGACCAGAGAAAACCCTAAGCCTGCTGCAAAGCCTAAGATTGGATCCTATAAGCCCCAGCAAAACTATCCAGGTGGATACCTTCAGGCCGAAACCAACAGGTCGACAACTTCTCCTCGTGGTACCAGAAGAGCAGTTACCCTGATCAGTTTGCAAATCCAGCAGCAAAGCAAGAGCCAACCTATACGTACCAGGTCCGAAGTACCAGAGACCACGCTCCGAGGCCACCCAGCGAGAGCCCAGTTCCAGACGCCCCGTGGAGGAGGCAGGGTGAGAGCGTACCGCCAAAGAAGAGGCAGCGCTCTAAGGGTTTTCGGCTGAGGTCGGCTCAGTCCCAACAGTATCGAAATCCTCGAGGGCAATTGAGGCTCGCTGAGAAGAAAGGGGCCAAGGTCGATCGGGATTTGAAGGAACAGGTGGACGAGTTCGGACGAGGCCGACAAGCAACATATAATTAAAAGGAGACAACTAAAGTTGAAGTCGGTGTCGCGCCATACAATCCGACTTCGTTCAGTGTCCAGAGCTGAACCGAAGTCAGCAAATCCATCATCGAGCGCAAAGGCCAAGCCACGACCAAAAGCAAAGGCTAAAGCAAAGGCCCGAACCTTGACCCGACAGCGAGTGCGAGGACCAACAGAACTTGGGCGCAAGGTGCACGGTCGTGCTCTCAAGCTGAGTCAGAGGATCAAGGACTTAGCCAACAAGTGGGCTGAGACGCATCAGCTTTCATCCTACTTTCTTGAGAGCCCATATATACCAGGTGAAACATCTACCGGCAAGTCAGCTCCAAAAGGAAACAGGAGGTAAGGGCATTGTAGCAGCAGCGCTCATCGAGGAACTGTGGGGACAAGACGAAGCTTGTTCCTCGTGCGGCGACCGGAAGAGGAAGTTAGAGCCGGGCGTCGAGGCATTCCTTAGAAAGAGAGCCGAGGCCAAGAAGAAGGCCAAGGCTGAACCTGCTGTGTAAAGCAGCGCCGCAGCGGCTTGGAGAGCCGCAGCGAGCGGACGCTTCGTCCGCCGAGGGGTGAAAAGGAGTGCAACAGCTGTCCAGTGGTAAGGGTAAATGGAGCAACAAATGGAACAACAAATCCAAGAACTGGCAGAAACCATCCAACAACTTAGGCAATCCCAAATAGCCCTAGCCGCCGAGAATGAGCGGCTGAGAGAGGGTCAGGCAGGTGTCCAGGCATTAGCTCAATCNAACCATCCAACAACTTAGGCAATCCCAAATAGCCCTAGCCGCCGAGAATGAGCGGCTGAGAGAGGGTCAGGCAGGTGTCCAGGCATTAGCTCAATCCGTAGGTGAATTGGCCCAGTCTTTGAAAAGGGATACGACGGATAGGAAAATCCTCATGGATACCAAAGGTTTGGGAAGACCCGAAGTGTTTGACAACAAAGAAGAAAGTTTTAGAAGGTGGATTCGGACGATCAACAACTTGGTTGCGGGAGTCTTCGGCCCAGACTATGACAAAGTTTTGGAAAGTTGTTTGGATTCAGAAGATCCCATAGACCTTAAAGATTTAGCCGAAAATGAACATCCTGATGTAGATGGCATAGACAGAGTTGGAGGGCAATTGTATCGGGTATTATGCCACCTATGTACTGGTGAAAGTGAAGACCTCCTTGTTGGAGCCGGTAATGGCGATGAAGCCTATAGGAAGCTTTGTAGGAGATGGGACCCCGCCGCGAGCGGGAGGAAGAGAAACCTCCTATGGGCCATCCTAAATCCCGAGCGGTGCAAAACGTGGGCCGCCGTGAGGCCAGCTATCGAGCAGCTGGAAGACTTGGTGAGGAGATACGAAGCTCGGAGGTCAGCTTCAGGGGTCCGGGAGTTGTTGAGTGATGACATCAAATCAGCTTCATTGGAACTACTTGTACCCACTGATTTAGAGAAGCATCTTACCCTCAACAAGAATCGTTTGACCAGTTATGGATTGATGAAACAGGATATTGAACTGGTTGTAGAGTCTAGTGTCGGTTCAAAGGGTTCAGTGACTAGACCAGGACAAGCTTCAAGTAGTTCAGGGCCCCAACCAATGGATGTTGATGCAGTAACCCAATGGATAGCCAGCTTAGTAAAGGGTCAAAGTAAAGGTAAGGGCAAAGGTAAGTCAAAAGGAAAACCGAATGATTCCAAACAAAAAGGAAAAGGTAAAGGAAAAGGAAAAGATGGAAAAGGATCAGGCTCAAACAACAGTGACATTGTTTGTCACAATTGTGGCAAGAAAGGCCACAAGGCTGTAGACTGCTGGAGTAAGAAAAGAGATCAGGGCAAAGGAAACCAAAAGGGCAACAGTAAGGGCAAGAAACACGTCAAGAAACACGTATCGGGGTTAGAACATGGAGAGTCAGCGGAAGCGGGTGCCGAGCCCGCGCCAGAGGCTGACGTAGGATTATTTGACGTAGGGGCTATAGATGGAAAGGTTTGCACACCAGTGGCTGTTTCATCCGCAGAGGAATGGGTGAAATTCAACTTGGATACAGGAGCCGCGCAGACGGCAGTCCCAAAAGATCGGGTGAATGATAAGGTCACTGTCACCGGAGCGAGTGAAATGAGTTTCAAGACAGCACCTGGCGAGTTGGTGCCGAGCGAGGGCACGGGAACCTTTGAAGGGTTCGGAGAAAGCGGTATGAGATGCCGTGTCCGAGGAGCCATTGCCGATGCGCATAAGCCCTTGGTATCGGCACACAAGTGCTTGGGATTCGGTCGGATAGCTGTGCTTGATGAAAATGGTGGGCAACTGGTGCCCGTGAATTCGAAGGCCGGTAGGGCCATCCAAGGAATTATCAACCGTTCAACAGCAGCTGAGGCCAAGACTTGGCTGCCAGTGTATCAGGAAAAGGGTATCTCAAGAGAAAAGGTGGAAAGCGGCAATTGCAGTCCGTTGAGACTGACGAAGGAGCTGAATGCAGCTTCTGATGGACGGGAGGCACGGGCCGACCCGGCCGAAGGTGCAACTGAGGAAGTGATGGAAGAAGCGGAGGAGTCCGAGAGGCCAAAGCTGGTGAAATCTCCAGACACTCCGCCACAGGCAGAGATAGATGAGCATGAGGCCATGGGCCATGTAGTCTATCGGGATTGGTGCCGCCATTGCATCGCTGGACGAGCAATTGGACAGCATCACAGAACCAGAACCGAAGAGCAGAGGGCTCGCAACTTAGTGCCAACAATTGTGTTGGACTATGCAGTCATGTCCCGCAGTGACGAGGACGATGAAAGGCTGAGGCCCATCCTTGTGATGAAGGATGAGAAGACGCAGATGGTCGCAGCGACCTTTGTGGACTCAAAGGGTGCAACCCCTTTCGCCGTGAAGTTTGCAGCGGCGTTCCTGAAGAATTTGGGCTATCGAAAGGTAGTGCTGAAGTCAGATGGAGAGCATTCCATCGTGGCATTGAAAGAGGCAGCGGCGACAAAGGCCGCCATCGAGTCAGTGCCAGAGGAGTCTCCAGTGGGAGACCGTCGAGCAAATGGATTGGCAGAAAAAGCAATCCGCGAAGTGAAGAGGCAGATCCGAGTGTTGAGATCAGCCCTTGAAGAGAGCATAGGACGGGCGCTATCTGATGAAGACCCGGTCCTGGCATGGTTGCCGAGGAAGGCAGCCGACCTGCTTTGCAGGTATAAGAAGGGAACGGACGGCAGAACGCCAGAGGTCCGTCGAAGTGGAAAGCAGTGGCGAAAGCCAGCCATAGCTTTTGGAGAAAGACTCTACTTCAGGGAAGTAGGAGAAGGAACCAGAGTCCTGAAAGAAGGACGCTATGTAGGACATCATGGGCGCAGGCTCATTGATGATGATGACATCAGACGGTGTCAAGCGAGGCACTGGATTCAGGCGAATGCCGAGTGCTGACAGATGGGATCCTACTGGATGGGATCAACTGAAAGGAATATGTTGGGAACTGAGTGCCCCAAGGCCAGCCGTCGGAGAGCGGTTTGTTGCCAGGACCGTTTAGTGGTTCCACCACCGCTGCCAGAAGAGCGAGCGGCGCCTCCTCAACGAAGGAGGATTTACATCCGGAAAAGAGGATGTGCATAAGCATGGGGCGACCGAAGGGTGCTCGAAGACAGAAGGACAACTGCACCTCACACTGAGGCCTGTAGGGCCAGAATCATCGAGGCAATGGAAAAGGATGAAACTGGAGCAGAGAGACTCCAGACGCATGCAAAGAAGAGAAGAGAGCACAGGCCACTGAGAGGCCAAAGCCGCGGGTTGTTTCAACCGGTGAGTAAGACATGAGTGTCGAAGACGCTGCAGGCGCTTGTTTCAACCGCAGCTCCAGAAGCCTGCAGCAAGGGCAGATCTGAAGAGACAGAGCATGCCAGCGCCATCGTCTGCAACACCAAAGGTAAAAGCAAAGACAGCCCCTCAGTCAGTGAAGAGGAGTGGAGAGAGGAGAATGGCATCAGCGCCACCTTTGACAAGGCAAAGCCAGCGCCAGCACAGGGTGTGAAGCGCACTGCAGAAGAAGGCGCAGAAGTGTCAGAAAATAGGACAACAGCAGAGCAAGCCGTTGTTTCAACCGCAGGTGCAGAGGGTGTTGTCACAACACCTGAAGCGCCGGAGGCAGCGCAAGACCTTCGCAGCGCAGTAAAGTCAGTAGCAATGGAAAACATCAAGTCTTCGGTGGAAGAGACATACAAGAAGAACAACATTGAGATCACAGCCCAAGAAATCTCAGACATTGCAAGTTTGAGTTGCGAAATGGCAGCAACTGACATTGCTGAGATTTATTCACCAAAGAGATTCACAGCGTTGGCACAACAGTACAAGCTGAGGCCAGGTTTTGCTGTGGACTTGTGTGAGACAATGGTGAACATTGGAACTTGAACAAACCAGCGGACGTAGAAGAGCTTTTCAAGCTGATTGACCAAGATGAACCCCTGTTGATTACAGGGAGTCCGCCGTGTCATGTGGTTTCGAAGTTGCAAGCGATCAGTTGGAACAAGATTCCGCCAGAGATCAAAGAGCAAAGAATGAAGGAAGCACTTCATCACCTCCACACATCTTGTGATGTATATGAAAGCAGATTCAAGAAAACCGCTACTTTCTCCACGAAGCACCGGGGGGAGCAACGAGTTGGAAAGATGAAAGAGTTGAGCGCATATCCCAAAGGGATGATGTGCGAGTGGTGCGAGGCCCCATGTGTAAATGGGGTATGACTGCGACAGATCGTCGTGGCCTGCAAGGAACAGGCTACGTTCGCAAGGAGACCGGGTGGATGACCAACCATCCAGGTTTAGCAGAACTCCTAGAAACAGAATGTACAAACAAGACAGGAGACGCACCGTGGCATAGGCACATCCACCTAATTGGTGGGATAGCCCAGCAAGCAGCGAAGTACCCGCCGCAGCTGGTGCGAGCTGTGCTCCAATGCTTCAAGCAAGAGCTGGAAGACAGAGGTGAGCTGAATGCTGCTGATGCATACAGCGCAGGGCCAATTCCAGAAATTCCAACCGTAGACCCAGAATGGGAAGAGCGGTATGGGGATGATGTTAATGGAGGAGTACTTCCAAAAGAGGAAGTTGAAAAGGCCAGATCGGTAGAGATGCAGTATCTTCACAAACAGGAAGTATACTTGCCAGTGCCGATCGAGCAATGCTTCCAAGAGACAGGGAAACCTCCTATCAAGGCCAGATGGCTTGATACGAACAAAGGTGACCCCAGTCGTCCGAGCTTTCCGAGTAGACTGGTTGTCAAGGATATCAAGGCCGCCAAGAAGCCTGAGGACCAGCTACCAGCCAACCTTTTGTTTCCAAGCACGCCGCCTCTTGAAGCAATGAGGTTGCTGTGCTCGCTGTGGGCGACCAAACAAAGGTCGATCCATGGTGAAAGGTTGACGCTGGGACCTTGGGACATATCCTGTGCGCATTTTTATGGCACACCAAAGCGCCGGATCTTCATTGAATTCCCCAGCGAAGAACCAAGGGCTGAGGGAGGTAAGATGTGCGGCCTATTGACAAAATCAATGTACGGGACACAAGATGCGCCAAACATTTGGCAGTCGCACTATTCGAGCATCTTAGTGGCAGGTGGATACATGCGTGGAAAATCCAACGCATCGGTGTTTTACCACCCGCAACATGATGTGCGTGTGATGGTGCATGGTGGTGATTTTTTTAGCTTTGGGAGACCAAAAGCATTTCCAACAACTCGAAGAGTTGCTTAGAAAGTCTTATGAGCTAAAATGTCTCGTAGTCATCGGAGACCAACCTGAGGATAAGAAGGAGTTTCACTTCCTGAATAGGTTGATCCGATGTGGTCAAAGTGAGGGCAGACCATGCAGCAGTGTGGATCGAACCGGACCGCAGGCATGTGGACCTGCTGATCCAGAGTTTCGGTATGCAAAATGCCAAAGGCGTAGAAAATCCAGACGTAAAGAAATCTGCAGACCAACAGGCTCTTGAAACCAGGAGCCCCTTGCTCCCAAAGGAAGCTGCTTCAGAATTTAGATCCGCAGTGCACGGGCAGCGTATCTCTCACAAGACAGGCCAGACATTGGCCATGCAGTCAGGAACCTCGCGCGACGGCTGGCGGAGGCAAGCTTGACAGATCTCAAGAGATTGATCAAATACTTGATCAAATACCCAGACTTCGCCCAGGTGTTTAAAGCACAGAAGACACCTGAAAGGCTCGTCATTCAGGTCGACAGCGATCATGCCGGAGACACAGTGACAAGGAAATCGACCACAGGTATGATAGCCTACTATGGGCGACATGTCCTGAAGCATGGTTCAAATGCGCAATCAACTTTTGCATTGTCCACAGGAGAATCACAGAGTATTATGCTCTGGTTAAAGGTGGAAGTACCGGGCTAGGGATTATCCCCACTGGCTGACTATATGGTATCGATGCAGCAGTCACGATCGAGTCAGAGTCAAATGCTGCAAAAGGTAGAGTCAACCATGTTGGACTTGGCAAAGCACGCCATATCCAAACCCGTTACTTGTGGCTGCAAGAACGCGTAGCCGAAAACCACCTCAAAGTTGTGCATGTTCCAGGCAAAGAAAACCGATCAGACGTCCTGACGAAATCGGTGTCTGGCACACAAATGCACCAGACCATGCTGAAGTCAGGGTATGTGTNTTGTGCATGTTCCAGGCAAAGAAAACCGATCAGACGTCCTGACGAAATCGGTGTCTGGCACACAAATGCACCAGACCATGCTGAAGTCAGGGTATGTGTACCTGACAAACCGGAGCAAAGGCCAGCTGAATCTACTTGAGTGAACGCCCTGGCCAGACTCCATTACCTCTAGCTGAAGACAAACTGAGAGCCGGAGGTTCGCTCTTTGCGAGTGTACAAATGCCACTCTTCAAGAGAGGAGGAGTGAAGGCATATATAGCCTATAAATAACCCTTCTGTTAGTGTAAAGATCCATGGGTTTAGCATGAGCCCGATGTTATTTTTGGCTCAAGTAAAACAGAGCTCCGCAATTTTCGATATGGTATCATTGATAATTTACCTTTAGAATGGCTTTGGATGAACAAAAGTGAAATTTATTCTAATTATCGAAAATGGTTTTTACATGGTTTTTACTTGGCAATTAACCCAGAAAGAAATATTGATTTATTTCGCGGTTGCCTTAATAAANGAAATTTATTCTAATTATCGAAAATGGTTTTTACATGGTTTTTACTTGGCAATTAACCCAGAAAGAAATATTGATTTATTTCGCGGTTGCCTTAATAAAAAAACAAATTTCAAATGTATTTAAAGAATATACATAAAATATAAATGGAATGATTTGAATATTTAATTTTCTTATTTTCGATATATATCTAAATAATACATATTAAAAAAAAAAAAATATTAAATCTAAATATAATACATTGAAATTGGAAAATATAATAAATTATATATATATATATTATATATATATAATAAATAATATATATATATATATTTTAATATATATATATATATATAAATATACAAAATATGTTTTTTTTGAATATAGCATTGGGTTTATTATATTATTGTTTAATATTTGGAATTTTTGAATAATTTTTATGATTTTTGATTTTTGGTTGATAATTTAGTAATTAATTAATTATATAAATAATAAATTGAATTAAATAAATATTAAATTAATAAAATTATTATATAATTTTATATTATATTTATATAAATGAAAATTAACATAATTAATATTAATATATTTTTTATATGAATGGAATATTTTTTTTTTAAATAATAATATAGAATATTGATTTATTTTAGAATAAGTGTAAAAATAATTAATGAATTAATAAAAATATTGGTGATTATATATATTTTGATGAATTATTTATATTATTTATATATTTAAAATAATTTTGGATGATTAGGTGAAGGGGAAGATTTTGGGTGGGAACAATGAAATGAATTTTTTAATTTTTTGAAATAGAATAATAATTTAATATTTAATTTATGGAATTTTGGAATATATTATTAGGTATGCATATTGGGATGAATTGGGGTGTTGCTAATTTTTAGTAGGACATATAAATATATTTATAAATATGATGTAAGAATGATATGGATATAATATATTTATTAAAAATATATATATATTTTTAATTTATTAATTTTTAGATTAATTTATAGAGGTTAGCTAATTCTTAGAGGTTTATTCTTTAATTAGCTAATTCCTAAGTGGTTAGTAATATTTATATATAGATTGAAACTCTAGGTTAATAATAATTCTGATGAAATTTTGATTTTTAATTAAAGAAATTAATGTTTAGGGAATTATAATGATATTTTAAGCTAATTGCTTATGTTATACTTGTGTAGCTATATTTGTGTATAGATTTTGTATATTTTTAGTTTTTAAATTTGGGCTTGTTTACGCATTTTAGAGGCTATATATTTGCTTGTAGTAATTTACCATTTACATAAGCTTCAAAATAATGAGAACCCAAAGAGGCAATTTGAGGTTTGAACCCATGGAGAGCGAAGATGAACCCAGGGAGGTCAGTGCTCAGAACCACCCCCATGGCACCTACATCGAATNATTTGAGGTTTGAACCCATGGAGAGCGAAGATGAACCCAGGGAGGTCAGTGCTCAGAACCACCCCCATGGCACCTACATCGAATGCGCTGGTCTAGATTATCACGGGTGGTTGTGGTATTGGAGGCTTCCATGGAATTTTAGATGCCGGAGGTGTGGGAGAAGATGGACAGTCAGCTTTGTGACCAATGGTTATTCTTACTGGCCTGAAANNNAAGGTAGGTTCTGATGGTGCCTTATGATATATTTGAACATGCCTGATGCCTGGGGGTTAAAATGAGGTGCTTGTAGATATGTTGTGCCTTCAAATTAAGAATGGTTTTAAATATCTTTGTTCATCATCCGCAAATTATTTTTTTATTTGGTTATTGCATATAGGATTTCAAGGGGTATGCATATATCTGGTAAAATATGTTTAAGTCCCAGGGCTTATGAATTGCTTTTTTTATATATTGCGATATAGGGCATGTCCATGTGGAGCTGGATTATAATTTCATGCATTTGAATTGTGACCTCTTCAAGCCCATGGGTTTATGATATGTTCAAGTCAATGGGTTTCTGTTGTGTCCTTTGGAAATATTATTGTNGGCCAAGCATCCCTTCAATTATCGAAAGAGTTGGGAATAGTTCCAATTCAACATATGAAGTTTAAAATGAGGTCCAATTCATGTCCAATATTGTATTGACCCAGAAGGGCAAATCAGTGGATGAGCTCCAATATACCAAGATTGTTGGTTATCTTTGTCAAGGGGGTATAGTTCAAGGATATGTACAGCATGTTGGTAACAGCATGTTGGTAAATTTGTCCAGCTCTAAGAAGATAAGGATATTTTCAAATATTCAGACCGCATATATAGAAAAAATATCTATTAAATAAATCCATTCCTAGAATTTACATAAATTTGCTAAAACATGTGCTTTGGAAANGAGGCAAGGTTATTTTCAAATATTCAGACCGCATATATAGAAAAAATATCTATTAAATAAATTCATTCCTAGAATCTACATAAATTTGCTAAAATATATGCTTTGGAAACCCAATTTGCAAATAAGAGTTTGGCCAATCCTTGCAGGTGGATAAAATAACCCCATGATCCATTTCCTGGCCTGCATGTCCAAACAATTTAGAGGGAACCCCATTCTGGGAAAGGAATTTGTAATAGTAATTGTTGAGACCCAATTTGTCAAGAACATATTACATCCCATGATCAAGATTGCATTGATGGTGGCAAATTGTCCCACTGACAAAATGATTAATTTAGTAGTCAAATTCATTTAAAAAATATATATCATTGGATTGAAAGCCAAAAAATATGAAGCCAAGATCAATGAGATTGAAATTTCTTTGATCATATTCTGGGACAAATTCAATAAGTCGGTCGATCTGTTTAGACGTTAGATGTTCAACAAACCGTCCTCAACCTGCAGGTATGCATTGTATTTGTGCAGCAAAGAAAAATTAAATAAGGATGGCAAAGAAAAAATCATGGAGGAATTGGCTAATTTTCAGTCTGATGCTTTGACTAGAGCAATTAGTTCAGATTCTGCTGCCATGCCTTCCAATGATTCAGGCACCAAGGAGGATTCCAAGGAGGTTGCATTTGACTTGGATCAGGCCAAGAGCCCAATATTTTTGGCTGCACAGTTATTGGACCCCAAAATTGGCAACAATTTTACCATCAAAGACAAATCTTCCCATAGAATCTGGACACTGATTGCCTTGGAGCCCAACAAAGTTACCTTGGAGCACATCCCATTACTGGAACCCACCAAGAGGATGACAATGAATTTCAGTGCCAATGAAATTGCCTCAAATCTAAAAATTACCAAATCAAAGATGTCCAAGNGGAACCCACCAAGAGGATGACAATGAATTTCAGTGCCAATGAAATTGCCTCAAATCTAAAAATTACCAAATCAAAGATGTCCAAGCTCTTCACATATAATCAGTTACAAAAGCTATGGCCTTCCGCTTCTAGAGCATACATGGAAAAAAAACAGAGAAATAAGGTCTTTTTGTTGCTCTTCAGGATGCATATAACAAGCTCGACATGGATGAGAATGATATCATGATCCAAAGCACCTCCAATGCCTTGTGTTTTGCCATGAAGGGCATCAAAAAGAGCTATATTCAATTGGTGTCATGCCTTGAGAAGCTTCAGAATATTGTGACCAAGAAGCCACCCATCAAGATCTTTGGGGAAATCAATTTTGCTAATATTACCTACTACATCACTCCCAGCAAGCCTGTCAAGTGGGATGACACCAAGAATGAGTATGAGGGCACCCTGTCCCCATTTTGGATTTGTGCCAAAGAAGAANGCCTGTCAAGTGGGATGACACCAAGAATGAGTATGAGGGCACCCTGTCCCCATTTTGGATTTGTGCCAAAGAAGAAGAAGATGGCTTGCTTGAATACAAGTGGATTACCTATGCTCATAAATTTGGGAATATAAAGATCAAAATCTTGACCAATAATAATATTGTTTCAGCCCACCAATAATAACACTGTCTCAGCCCACAATCAATTGAGTTGTTTGTACCACCCAGGAACAATAATTCAATGGGGTCCCCCCCCCCTGCCAAGAAAGCCAAGAGAAGGGCAAGCTAAATTGATTCAAAACACATGTGCATATAAATTTGGTCTCATCTTCATGCAGTGTTTTTTGGNCCCCCTGCCAAGAAAGCCAAGAGAAGGGCAAGCTAAATTGATTCAAAACACATGTGCATATAAATTTGGTCTCATCTTCATGCAGTGTTTTTTGGCATGCGGAAATATATTATTTTGAGATGTTGTGAGTTTCAATGCTTGCCACAGGGAGGGAATGAAGCACATCATGGCAATTTTGGCAGATGCAGCGCATGCAATGGCCAATGACAAANTTTCAATGCTTGCCACAGGGAGGGAATGAAGCACATCATGGCAATTTTGGCAGATGCAGCGCATGCAATGGCCAATGACAAAAAAAATGTTGTTAATATCATTTTGGTGATAAATTTTGCAATCTCAAAGAAAAAATATTTGTCCTCTGTAGCAATTAAATACCATGATTTGGATCATAGATATACCAACCATTCAAATTATTGTTGAATCTGACCTTTTTGCAATTCACTGGCTCATGNTGTCCTCTGTAGCAATTAAATACCATGATTTGGATCATAGATATACCAACCATTCAAATTATTGTTGAATCTGACCTTTTTGCAATTCACTGGCTCATGTCAAGCCCAAGGGCTTATGTTAACTTATCTAAATTCGAGAGGACTGAGTAGGTTGCACAAGGAAAAGTCTACGGTACATGCGTGCGATATATATATACTAGAGAATCGTCATGTGCGGTTATAACATATACCTATGTCGCGCGATCGGCCATAAAATAACATGAAGATGAAAATACATTATGAAGGTCAAAGGTCAAAGAGAGTCATGTGAGCAATCTGATATCCTAATATCCTTGCAGAATGCGAAAAGTAACGGGTTCCAGGTTCAATAATGGATTCAAAAAGGGGATTATGAATCTTGANTCATGTGAGCAATCTGATATCCTAATATCCTTGCAGAATGCGAAAAGTAACGGGTTCCAGGTTCAATAATGGATTCAAAAAGGGGATTATGAATCTTGAAGCTTGCGAAAAATGAGAAGAGAAACATGGTAACTTACCACAGCACCGATGATAATGCGCAACCATGTTCCTTTTCATCATCGTCTCGCCTTGCCACCAGCGGCATTTTAGGGTGCGCCAAGTTT
>BGPT01000012.1:57903-77206 GCA_003297045.1 Symbiodinium sp. clade C Y103
ATGAGGGCTTGTCGAGCCTGAGCTGAAACAAGCTCGGCACCTTCATCGAAGTCTACTTCTAGACCTGTCTCAGTGATCTCCTTGTCACACTGAGCTTCGACTTGTGCCACAATCTTCACAGCATTCTTGTGGCAACTCTCAACCCAANACTATCCCAAGTGCCTGATGCTCCAGTGAACTTGTCAGGTTTTGGAATGCCTTTCAACTCTGACCTGTCCTTGTACTCGACAGACCTCTCAACATTCCTGTTGATTTGAAGCTGTTGGTTCATAGCCTCAGTCATTGCCTGATTCAACTGAGTCTGACCCTGAGTGAGTTGGGCCATCATCTGCATGATCATTTGGGACATGTTGGGACCGTTACCTTGTGCTTGTGCTTGTCCTCCAGCACCTGCAGCAGGACCTGGAGGTGTGCCTGGTTGTTGGGGTGTCTGTTGCTGAGCCATCCTTAGTCGTTCTTCAGGTGTTTAGAAACCCTGGTCAGAAGANCTGGTTGTTGGGGTGTCTGTTGCTGAGCCATCCTTAGTCGTTCTTCAGGTGTTTAGAAACCCTGGTCAGAAGAATCTTTGGATAATTTTGGAGATACAACCCAAGGTTGTGGAAGTACCTTTGGATTTTCCTGGGTTTCAGGATCTGGATTGCCAATCTTTTCCAGTTGGCTAGTGGTGCACGCGCCAGGGCTGAAACAGCTCGGCGTCGACACCTACACATTCACAGCTGGGNAAAAGCACTAAATGGTTTGAACTCAGCTAAATGGCTGCAGTACATATACAACATATGAACTACATGCAGCATGGTCTATACTGTACACATATCTGGTCATACTTGGTGTATATATATATATATATACCAATGTATGCCCCAAAACTACTGTATGATGCTATGATTGAAATTGTTTGAACAAATACTACAAGTACCAAGGGAACTCACTACCATACTCAAAACTAGTGGAAGCATCAAAAAGGTGAGAAGCAGATTCCCCATCAATCTATAGCTCAAAAAAAGATCCTGAAATCAAACTCGATTCATTTTGGCCCCCATGGTGATCACCCACTATTCACAGTGGGCGTGAAATGAGTAGCATTGGGATCTCTGGGGATCTAGGCTCGATGAAGGGCTTCTTAACCACCAATAACCGCTAAAACCAGCAAAAACATTGCTTATCAATTCATCAATAGTCTATATAATTCTATATATTATTGGGTGGGTCAAGCTACAGCTACAATGTGGGGCCCCTTAGGTATAAGTTGGTTTATAAACCCCAGGAATACCATAGTTATAAGTACCTATAAAGCCCATAAACCATAGTTGTTGGAGTTATCTTCACCAAATCAGGAATTTAGAGTCCCAACCTTGCAACCAATATTAACTTTCAGTACATCAACTGGTGTTATGATTCTTGATGATCTTATCTAGCCTATAGCAAATCTCTTGTAGCAACAATTTTAACCATTTTTAACCGATATTAACTCATGATATCCCAATGATGTCCATACTATGCTGTAGAGTAACCCAATGACCCAAATTTCATCACCAAAATTGGCGCCTTCTGCAGCATCATCTGCGCTAGATCCAAGGCCTTCAGCGGCGCACCCGCCTGGCTCTGCATGGCTTTTTTCCCTATTTTTTCCATGGCCAAAAGCAATGGAAAATCCCCGAACTATATGAACGTGTTAAAGGGAAAATCATCTATAAATGGTGGACTTTCATTAAGAATAAATCACAATAAATCTATGTCTTGGGGCGCAAAACCAGGCGAACATGACGTTTTTTGCTGGAAATCCGGAAGAATTTATGTGTTTTTTCGTCCGGAAATCAGGGAGAAATAGTGCTTCATTGGCCACAAACCCCCAAACTCTGTGGAAACACCGGCACTTCACCAATGAATATTGGAAGTTGGCCAAGAATTCATATCTGGATTTTGGCCACAAAAATTGATGGACTTCAGAAACATTAATCGGTATGCCATAAGCAAAATGCAGGTTTCAACAGGAATCACGGTGATTTCAACAACACAAAGGAACGATTTCAAGCTTATTTCGAAGCACAAAGCTGCTAAGAATAAATGACTGTCTGTGCCAACAACATCATCTATAGTTGTGCTGGTACAAACCCTCAGGCAGTCAGGAAAATCAGAGTTCGAGGATGCTATCAGGGTCAAGTCATACTCAAATGTTGATCCTCCCCAAGAATGCATTTTATCAATGAATTCCACATTTGTCAAGACTTCAGCAGTCGGCAACCTCTGGGCACCTTGGACGTTATGCATATCATCGTGGGTTGGGTGCATGAGTCTGACCCCACTACCGAATCAACCTTTCCCCTCGTCCTAACGGGCTGACTTGGAATGACATTGTGACATTCCACTTCCAAGCAGCAAGCAATGATCTGACTTGCTCATGGTCAGTGCCCGGTTGCTCACGGTCAGTGCCCGGAGGAAAACCATCCACAATCCACGCACTTGTAGGAACCAAAGAAACATTCTCGGGTGCAAAACAAGAAGGGTTGATGGCATTGTGAGCTTCCTTCATTTGCTCGGGAGCAAATTTGGCACCATATTTGTTATCCTTTCGTACAAAACCCAACCTTCAAATCGACCGGCACACGCAGCCTGAGTGCAGAGGTCCCTTGAGCGAGACCACAAGGGTTCAGCACCTTTTGGAATCCAACGGCGAACAATGATGCAACCAGCACCACTCTTGAGCTCGAAAGTCGAAGCCTTGTCGGCTGCAATCCGAAGCTTGACCTATCCCTGAAGTTAGTAGGTCAAAGGATTTGTGAATTCAAACATGTTAGAACCAAATGTTTTGCTTATAACCCCAACAAATAGCCCTGTGATGAGTGAGTAGGGCCCCATTTCCGACGTTTTATGACCCACAATTTGTTTGTACGACCATGTTCATTCCGTTCTACAGGAAGGGCCTCCCAGTTATCACTTGATTTATAATACTTAATAACCCCATCTAACATCATCAAACTAGTTCGAAATATCCACGTGTAACCACAACCACCACAAATCCAATCCATTCATGAACCTACTTATGTCATCTTCTCAACTTCCCTATCCTTCGCCCCTCCTGTTGCCGCTCTGTCCAATCAAACAGGCAGGAAGCACACGGACCTGCAAGAGAATGGACGCAATGACCTTACGTTGCTGCGGGAAGCCGCAGGAAGCTGCGGTGGAGGTCAACGCAGGGCGCAGGGCGCCCTGAATGCGGGGAGAGCTACAGGGAAACATGGTTTTCAACAGCAAACATGTGTTCAGAAACAGAGATTTCCTATGATTTCTTGTCTGTGTTTCCCTTTATGTTTCCCATAGATTTTCCCTTCGAGTTTGGGAACAGTGATTGCTGAGAGCCAAATAGGAGTTCTTTTGTGGCCACCACCAAGCATGGGACAACCAATCTGGTCACAGGAGAACTCCATTCAGGGACTTCCAAACCATGGTTAGTTCATTACTGTAATGTAGTATCTTGATTAGTGCCATGCGTCGGTATTGTGTGAAGTTTTTTCCCAAATAATTCCAGATCTTTGTCAATTATTGTAATTCCATGCCGGATCCCTTCCCCCTAAAACTCAATACCACCCACATGACTTGGTATTCGACCTATGACTTGGGGTCTCGTATGGATCCAACATCACGACACATCAGGACCCCTAGGCCCTAGGGATCCCTAGGGCTTGTCGCTACTCAGATACTGGATATATCTGGATATATGATGATATATGATCTGCGAAATATGGGAATAGATGGCTATACACAAGTAAAGAATGCGCAGCATTCAGAATGCTTGCGGAGATTTGGATTCAAAGGTTGCCAGGTGGGCAGACACTGACCCACTGAATCAGCCTCCGGTGTTACACTAAGGTAGAGTTCCAAAGGGCTAAGCCAAGATAGCGAGCAAGTTCATGTTCAACAGGAACTAAAGTTACTGGAAACTAACATGGAAAAAACACCATGTTTTTAGATTATTTTCCCAACGGAAAATGATGTGTTTTCAACATGTTTTCTATTTTTACCCTAGGGATCCCTAGGGGATATTCCAATTCCAAGGTATTCCGCCAGTGATTGCTGAAAATGCATCCAGAAAAACATCTGAGTCTAACCTGACCAAGGTTTTTCCATGGTAAAGACTCTTCGCCCCACTTCACCCCATTGGAAAGACCTGTATAAACTGAAGGAACCCCATGCCCCATGCCCCGATTAATTTTCTTATATCAAACATGATCAAATATTCCCCATGACTGGGCCCCCAAGTCACAAATCATGATAGAATATATTAGAATATCCAATAATGAACCAGAAGAGTTCTGGGATTTTATGAAAAACATAAACATGGGAAGGGAATGGAAGGGATCTTCCTGGTATGTTCCATCAATCCGTCCCAGTCAAATTCGGAAGCTGCTCCCAATCAAGATCCAATCGCTTTTGACATATGACCCTCCGGTAATCAGACATGGCAATGGAAACTCCATGAAAATCCCCCCAGAAAAGATGATTTTCCCACTAAAGTTAAGACCTCCATTTAGAGGGGAATTTCCATTGCCAGGTTTGATTTCGTATATCAATTGTATCAAGCAGAATTAGGAGTCTAGAGTAATGAGTAATATACTCACCGACAACCACATGACATATTCTCTGGTTGGCGTTTTGATGCAATAACAACTGGGCCCCAGGGCCGATGGAACTTTCACCAAGAAATGGGATATGATATGAGCACCAACAACCACTGATGCACCAACAAACGGAAGGACAAAACTCTGGTTGATGATTGAGCCACAAAAAAGAACTCGGCAATCAATGATCATCGCATGTACAAGTAAGATGGAATAAAGTTTGAAACCACAAATCAGCGAGTTGTGTTCACCTGTTCACCCATCAAAATTCCAACATCGAGTCTAGAGTTGGATTGAGGTAAGGCTACCTCACCATCTGCATCATTATTGGCACGCACGCTAAAGATAGCCAAGCTGTGTTCGTAACTCAACTCTATTGCCAGCAGCTCCCAGTTGTACCAGTGGTCTTCAAAGTCATAAGGTCAACTTCATCCTTTACATCTTCCAATCTGAAAAAAAACTGATCCTAACATATCAAGCTTAATATATCCTAACTTCAATTGCATCAAGATGTATCAAGTCTCAGACCCACTGCAGGAATTGTGTTTTCTTGTACTTCTGGTAGAGCTTTGTTGCGACCTGCGGCTTTTTGACATGCGAAGGACGGGCCGGGCCATGCTGGGTACTTGACATGGGTGTATCTTGAAATGGGGATACCCCAAAGTGGCCACGTTCGCACGGAAAATTCTGGTAAAAGAAATTTATCCAAATAGAAACCAGGGGATTTCGGGGTAAGCTTTTTTGTGAGACAAACTCACACGACCTTTGACCCTTTGCACACATGAAAGGCAACGAAGAACATAATCTGTTGCGAATTAATGTGAATCTGTGGGATTGAAATCCAAGCATGCCGTCGAGATTTTAACATGGAACTTGAAAATATGGGCATGTCCAATTTTGCGAACACACACTTCCACACCCAATTATTCTTGGGGTTGCACGGGAGGTTTCCTGCAGTTCCTCCTCTTGCAGTATTTTGGTCAAATATCCTCATGTGGGTTGATGAACAGAGATGTTGCACATCGACGAAAATTGCCCAAATTGTCCGATTCTGTACAGCAACATACGATAAGCAACGATGAAAGACTCATGAATTCGGGATTCATGATTCACAGTGTTTTTCAAGTGAGATCTTTATGCCCCTAGCATCGTCTTTGGGTGCATCCCCAAGTTGGAGGTGAACGGAACGGTGGGTATGGGACAAACTGAAAACTTGAAACAAGGTGAGTCGAGAGACAGGAGATGTCAAACGTTGGTAATGTTGGGTACCACATATTATGAAACAATTGCATTTGGGGTTGGCATGGGTTAATTATACAACATGGGTTAACAGTGGTTAACCCAAAGTGTGTTGGCATCCCTCAGTTTTTTGCTTACATCATTGCGACGATTTAAGGTAACATCGTTTCTATCAAAACAGTGTTTCTTGTGTTTCTTGCAAATTGTCCAATGAATTAGTCTGGGATCACAAAAAAAAAACTCCTTGGTTTCACCGGGTACCCAAAGATTTGATGATTAGTGATTACATGTGATTACTCATCATTGTCCCGCTCAATGATGAGCCATATACTGGGTTGAAATCCCACATTTTCAGACACGCTCAAATGTGATATTGTAGGCTATAGACTAGATATCAGATATCCCATGGCATCCCACTATATCCCCATGATGCATCGGCAAATGAGTTTTCTTCTCAATCAATGATTACCCTCTGGTAATCAAATAACATGGTACTGTAAAATCCCCAACTGATTTTCCCGTATTTTCCCATTCAAACCTCCCCTTACTTCGGGGATTTCCTGTTGACCCCATCCCCACACCGCATGGCCTGTTGGGCCTTGGTAAAGTCGTTGCTATGGACCGAGGTCAGGTACACCACCACACCGTACCTGGGCGAACAGTTTTTCAACGCCCCATTTGGTCTCCTTAAAAATGCTGGTCCAACCATCCGAAACTCTGGTTTAACGATGGTTTAACATGGTCTAACCAAGAGTCAGAAATGGTGGTTTCACCATGAAGATGTGTGGTGCAAAATTAGGTACTGTATATATAACCATCAAAAAAACTGTGAGTTAACTCTTAAATAGAGTTGTCTAACTGCCAAATATGGTTTTACGATCCAAAATTGGGGTTTCATCAACTTTACCCAGCAAAAACTGTGGTTTAGCTATTGAAAAAAAAATGTCTAACCGTACAACCATAACAGCATGTAGCTTCACCATCGAATTTGGAGGTCCAAATAACCATAAGAAAATGTGGTGTACAATAACTTCAATAACTATCATGTTTCCCCGTCAAACACGGAACTTCAAATATCTGAAGTAGTTGCAAGTAGTTAGACAACGAAAAAGGTGGTCTAAGGTCTAATTATCCAAAATTATGGCTACCAAGTTCGTCCATGGATTAAATATCACAACTAGTGGTTAATTAGAAAAAATGGTGGTTTAACTGAGTTTAATTGTCAGATATGGTCCTTTAATCAGGATCAACCTCAAAAATGGTGCCATCAGAATGGTGGATGTCAAAACAATCAAACCGCTAAATGAATCATTTCAGACCAAGAATAACAATTCTTGTGGGCCTATTGGTACCTCAATTCTGACCAATATCTAGTATCTAGATTGTCAACTTCGGGCATTAATGTTGATTCAGGGTACCAGTTTAGCAGCAAATTGTCCTAGATTTTTAACCAAAAGGCCATGATTGATTACCCCGATGTTAATCCCACTAATTCATCAATCAGGGCTTGACATTATGAACAATAACCCGAAATCAAATAAGTGCAAGCACAGTATACAGCAACGCCGGCTACAAGAGTTACAAACTAGTTGCAGGTACTGTGATCAACCAATCAGTCACCCAATCGTTTTCCCAACTCGATTGGGACAATTCTGTCCAAATAATTGAAAAACAAAACCCCAAACATCATATTGTTGGGCCATGACCCCAAGATATGATAACACATCAGCATTATCAGCATCATCACCATCATCAGCATCATCTCTTATCATGGCTTATCTAAGCTCGGTCATGATGATAGTCCCCCCAATTAAGGTAGCCAAAGATCAACCATTAAAACTTACTCTTCAACTTGTGATTTACCCAGTTCGTGCATGTTACAAACAAAAGTGAAACTTCCCAGGATACTACCGACTTCTGTGTGCGAAGCACAGCTCGCCCTACCCCTGCAAGACGCACCCTTCAAACCAGAGATGATCTCATGTACCTCCGAAGTGTAATGGAGGAACCGCCTGCTTTTGTCCAACCAGTGGGAAACATACATGCCAAACAAAAACCATGAGTTATCACATGATCACAGATATGCAAGTAAATATGTACAGACTGCATCAACAGCCACCACTATCTATGGGTACATTGAAAACCACCACAATCCGTGGGTATCCGATATCCAATCAATGGTATCCAGTAGTTGCCCCCAGCCAGTAGCCAAGCCACTCTTCCATGTCCGGCTCTTTATTCCAAGCCGCCTGGCCGAAAAAAAAATGGACTGAAGTCCACCACTTGGTGGAAATACAGTATACGATTTTACATGTGTTAACAACAGTTAAAACATGTTTAATGTGGATTCAACCAGGAAAGTTGTTGAAGATGGGTCGAGTCTTAAAGCAAACAGTCTTAGATTTCACATGATTTATAGGAATCAAACATGGGGAGCCAAGTTCAACGAAATCATGTCTTCAGGGTTGAGAGTCCAAAGCGGGAGGTCTCCATTCGCAACACCTCTGAAATGATGGAGAATCTTGAGAATCTGACACTATAAGCTATATATTCATCTATCACTACAATCATCTACAGTGTACTACAGTCTCACTATAAAATTCTACAAACAATGTAGGTGATTTTCCATTACCAGGTGAAATTCCTGGAGGATTTTGACACATGCCCCCAAAAAATCCCAGTATTTTGGGGATCCAAAAGTCTTAAAATGTCGGTGTAAACTTCGGTCCAAACGTTGTTGCCATCCTTGAAACCACCAGACTATGTGTCTGGTTTCGACATGGGTTCCATGCCAAAACCAAGAGATGTTGTTGCCATTGCCAAACGGTCAAATCATGGCGCATGTCCACTGAAAAACTGCATGGTTTTGATGTAGAAACATAAATAAACCCATCCCGGGATTTCTCACTGCTCATTGGTCATGTCTGGATTCCTCGAAATGAAGGTTTCCTTAGAAATCTCCATAGAATCAATCAAAGTTTGGAAGTTGAGTCCATCAATGTCCTGAAAAGAAAGGAAGGTGTGCTTACATCTCCGGCTGAACATGGAGGATTCTCTACGATTTCCAGCCGTCTTGATCTGACTGGTTCGAACCAGATCCACATTGTGGAAAAACCTGAGATTTACCACACAAGCCAACAATCACCATATGCACTTCAAAAGAACATCACACGAAATTGTTGTGGTGCCATGTTAAATTGTTGGGGTCCAAATCCATTTTTTTAGTTTCACACTCAAAGCAGAATATCCCTTATAGTAGATTGTACCTGGTACCTCCAGTTTTGTTGTTGGCTTGGACGTCGGGGTAGGGCGCGCAACTTCGTGTCATTTCGTACTGCAAATTACAGCTCATTTGCCTTCCGCAGCCATTCTTTGCTGGCAGGCGCAGGAGATCCTAGCAGTGCCACTTCGTATTGGTATTTGCAGTGAATTTGGGCTATGTAGAGAAAAAAACAAAAATGTCCTAAGGTTTGTGCATTTTTCAATCATCGAAAATCCAGAAAAACACAAAACTGCAAACGTCACAAACAACTACTTTGGGGAGGTGCTTCGGGGGGGTGGTCTCGGGGGGGCAATAACGTTCTTGTTTTTGGTTTCTTGAAGCTACGCTCTTGCAACTTCATGTAACTTAGAAGACGCTTTGCTAGACTCTTGCAACTTCACGTAACTTGGAAAACGCTCTTGATGCTAAATTTATCCCGTGAATAGTTTTTTCAATGACCCACCTGATTGTTCAAGTATGGTGACGTAACCACATCCTCCAAATAATTTAGCCTTCCTCAGAACATGGCGGGGCACTCAGTGATGATGATGATGATGATGATGATGGTGGTGATGATGATCATGATGATGATGATGATGATGACGATGACGATGATGATGATGATGATGATGATGATGATGATCACGATGATGAATGATGATGGTGATGATGATGATGATGATGCTGATGATGATGATGATGATGATGATGACGGTGCTGATGACGATGATGATGATGATGATGATGATGATGATGATGATGATGTGCTCGGATGGCGCCCTTCCCCGACGTCCGAGCGTTGTTGTTGGTTCTATCATAGATGGCGCATCTGCTTTGTGTTCCTCACCTCTTCCATTTCAGTGGTAAGGCAGCCAAGTGTTTGGTCTTTGCGTATACACATACTGTCTTTGTCCCCAAGGTTTTGTTGGTTTATGGTCACAGAAAGAATTATGGGAACAAAATAAAAGGTCTAGCTTCGACAGGAGGTCGCCCTTCGCCGTTCTGTTATTCTTTAACCAATTTTGATCATGCACACAGAGTGTCTACCGACGTTTTCCCCAAAAAACATCCATCTGTGTTAGAAAACTCTCAAATAATCTATCCTGGCAATGGTCAATTCTCCACAAACACACCTACCAGTATTGAACAAATTACTGTTGAAAATGTGGATTTCCCAAGCTCCAGGTGAATATCCCGCGGTTCTTGGAGGTACCAAGGTAAGTAACAAGAGTATAACTGTATAATACAATTCACATCTATATGAGATGTCCTCAGTTTTCTGCGGGCTATATGATCCAGGGTTTGTCCGAACAAAAACAAAAAAAATCAGGGTTAATCAGAAATAATCAGAATATGTCCCATATGTCCCATTAAATTGGTAATTTGATTTGCGGTATATGCCCTGTACCCATTTTTAGACAATCCATATCGGTTCAAAATCGTTTGTCAACTTTCTTGTCGGTTTCATCCCTCTTCACCCTTTATTTTCTCGGTCGATCCGACTTGATTTAAACACTTTCTTGGAGTATAACCCCAGCAGTCGCAGTCACCAGATTTCTATGAGATGGTTTTTCCATCCCAACCCTCCACTTTTTCCGTCAAAGCCCACCTCGTACATCTGCGCCACCAAAGGCCATTGCCGACAACGCCTCAAAACCACCTGGCTGTAGCGTTCGGCAGAAGTCGGGAATCCCATCGAATGTTACACACCCCAACAAGCATCCAACAATTAGAAGCAAAATGAATAGATACGATACCAGGGGTTTACTACCAGATTATCATTACAGGGGAAGGATATTTAGCCAATGAATCCATTTTTTTAATGATTCTGTGGGATTGTTTGTGTTGACCCATCCTCAATGAGACGGTTTCATGACTGATTCACCCACCGCTAAAGCCAGGTCCAGGTGAACGAGGAAAGGCCAGGTTCAACCACTTCATCTTACTTTATCTAAGGCACCCCCAGACTCAATGCACCAATTTGGGACCCCAAAGCCAATGTGATCTTTTCTGAAGCATCAAATGAGACATTTGAGGCTCACCACATTGAGGACAAAGCCAGGGAACAGGCAGGAATCACAACTCCAACTCCATGGCAAACCTGAATTTTAATCAATGATCTTACATTCTCATACTATATTCAGTGACTCATACTCTGCAGGGCAGAACATGTTTCTTCCGCTGAATATTGAAGATACCCTCCCATTGAAATAACAATTCATTCACCAAAGTGGGATTGCAGTTGGGGTTCACATTGCTCAGCATACAGTATCCACGGCACTAACCCCCATCAGCGGGGATACAATTGCACAACCTCTATACAGCTATAACTATGGCCATATGCTCGCTTGAATTGAGCATTGTTCAAATCTCTCCGTCATTCCATTAAACTGGCTGGGTAATGGGAATTCCCCTATTGGATTTTTGCAATCCCCAATATATTGTGTAATTACAGCCAGATAGTGCCCGGCACATGCCAGGGCGGAATTTTCGAAAGAAGTAAAACAACTATTGGAAGAAGATTGCCTATAAGAACATTTTTGAGATGCAGATGATGCAGATGCAAGCACGTGTTGACGTTGTGAGGTGCATCAACGAATGTAAAATTGGTAACTGAGATGCCAATGGCATGACATGAAAGAATCCATGCGGAACTGACTGAATGAATCACTGAACCAATGAAATGATGAACCAATGAAACGACGAATAAGTGGAAATATGAAGAACCGAAACAATGAATTATATAATGAACCAGTGAATCAGCCAATCAATGAACCAGTGAATGGACCAATCAATGAATGAGCCAATAAATGAACCAGAACCAATGAATCAACCAATCAAGGAATCAATGAATAAATGAATCAGTGAATCAAACCGTCAATGAACCAATGAATCAACGAATCATTGAATGAGACAAGTCATTCTCAGAATTGTAGGACACACAATCCATGGTCACGGTGAGGAAAGAAAATGAGGCCTCAAGATCAGTCATGAGCACCGTCACGGGCGCGGCCCCACTCAGTCAAGAATCTCAACGAAGTAGCACTGCAGTGACTTCACATGTTTCAAAGTAAGCCCCGGAAGCAAACTGCAAAGGACTAAACCACAAATCCTGAGACAAGCAGGTAAATCTGCCATCAAAATATCAACATTGCAAAGCATGATGATGATGATGATGATGATGATGATGATGATGATGATGATGATGATGATGATGATGATGACAAGACTACCCCTTGACATTCGTCCGTAACTCGGAAGTTTGTGAACTAAACTTCCTCCGATAATCCCCTAACTAATCATCAACCAACAGGGGATTAGGAGCCACTTCTGACTTGAATTCCCTGGAACCGCAAGCCTAACACCCACTGGCCTGTAGGGTGCTCAAACAGGTGTCATCCATCGCGGCCAGGGAGTTCTTCTCGCTGGCAATCCCTGCCGTCGAGGACCGCGAAGTTGGCGAGTTGGCAGGCATTCTTGGAGGCCGTTAGGCGACCCAAATTAGGACAGTAACTGATCCACAAATGTTCTGATGTGTAATATTGAATCATATGGGGAATCAATAATTTTGAACCATGTCCGTCTACTGTTCTTCGAATAACATCGAAAGTTAGGGGTGGGGTCACCACTATTTGACCTGTAACTGCTCTTTGTAACCTTTGAGATTGACGAACATCTGGGGGGCACCTGGCAATTGAGGTCTACAAATAGGAAAAAAAACTTGCACTCTGCTCAATCATCCAGTTGCGGCGACCGCAAAAAATGGGCGCTGGAGCCAGCAGAATAGGTGGTGCCATCTCTGTCAAATCAGTAACCCAAGATTATCATAAATTATCAGGTTTGTGTGTGGTAAGGCGAAGCCATTCACCGTCCCTGGGAAACAGCCCATGGCCCGGCTCGAGAGTTTGCCCTTAGCAAATATTGACATGGAAAATCAGCACGACCTACTTTGAATGGTGAAGTTTCCAACACTTATCTATGTGGTTGCTTAATGTTGGTAAAAGAACAACAAATCATCCCCAATTTCACCATCAATAGGTGGTATAAAGCATTCCCAAATTAGTGTTTTTTTAATTGGTTTACCCACATTACCTGAGATAAGCTTTCCAGAGGAGGCTACCACTGCTCCTTTCGGTCCGTGAGAGCTTCCCATCCACACCTGCAGTCACAGTATCTTGGCAAAGCCGAATCGCCTGGTACCAAACGACCATTTTGTTGTGCACTGGGGGGCGCAGATCCAGTTATGACTGGGAAGCTAACTATATTTAGAGGGTTGGTTGGTATCCCAGCTGATGGTGGTTACAACCCTAGTTATACCCATGTGTAACCCCAACTGCACCCCGAAGTAGAGCGACACGACCAAATGATACAACCACAATGGTGTTGCTACTCTGTGGCTCGTCTTTGATGTAGGTAAGTTTCAACTACATGGATGATCCGATAAGTATCCAGCCCTTAGTGTCCAGCCTCACTGACTGTTGAGAGGACCAAAGGTACCAAAGGTACCCTTAGATGTCCATGAACTAAACTAAGGCCATTCCTCCCCCCACCTACATTGGACTTTGAATGTTCCCTCCTTCCCAGGAATAGAGAGGAATCCCGACAGAGAAGGCAATCACTTGTGTAATATCACCAGTCAAGTGGAAATTTGCTGAGCCAAATAAGACATATCAAAGGTCAAAGGCAAAATCTTTGGTATGGGTATATAGCTCCACAAAACACAAACCATTGCCCTCTGAAATTTGGCTGGCAACTCTACAAAATGGATTTAAAAATTGTTTCCTGGGATGTTTCTATTAAAGGTGCTATATATGATCATGATATCATAGTACAATATAGTATGTTTTGGAGGTTCCAGCTGTGAACAGTTTCCGTGCAATGAATTGTA
The DNA here is from genome assembly GCA_003297045.1 of Symbiodinium sp. clade C Y103. Taxonomy (NCBI): domain Eukaryota; class Dinophyceae; order Suessiales; family Symbiodiniaceae; genus Cladocopium; species Cladocopium sp. clade C. The sequence continues at coordinate 71,909 of BGPT01000012.1, forward strand.
GGTGGGATGAAATGTAGGGACCTCCATTAGCCCAAATCCAGTACCAATACAACCGAGGTGGGTTCCCACTTGCTACCAATATTGCCAAACACTACTGCCAAATATTATTGCAAAATATTGTTAACAAATACCATTGCCAGATGTTAATCCCAAGTATAACCAATGAGAAAACCTGGGCATTCTGGAAAGATATCTGATATCCCTCCCAAAAACACAGACCCTCAAAACTGTCATTCCCAGATCGGAAAACAGCCTTCCAATCCCCGACCAACGTTTGTTTGGGGAGATTGTACTTCCTAAAATGGGCAAGTGGGATGAGTCACTTACTTGGACTTGGAAATTGGAGTATGTCCAGTACCTGGGGAGTTCCATGTTCAATTATTGGGTCACACGAAAAGTGAGACGATCTTAACCCTCGTGTCTAGAGAGGCTGACTGCACGTATATAATCTAAACCCTCTGGCAATCAAACAATGGTTTGCTGGAAAATCCCACATTTGCAGATCATTGTCCTACTATGGAAATATTCCCATTCGGGTCTAGAAATAGTTTGCCTCATTTTACCTGCGGTTCATCGTCATTTTCGCCACCAAACGGCTATACTTGGTATATCCCATGTTCAGACACGTACGTCACTTCATCGGAGATGACAGAGCCGTGATCTGTTTCAATGGTGACTTACAATGATTAACCCTGGGTCGTGTTCTCTATTGTTTTACCAGTATCCGTAGTGACTGCCCTGCAGTAGTTGAACACGATTTTGCAACCTAGAAGGTTTGATTCCCACAATGCATCCCTATTTCAAGCAGGAATATTCCAGGTACATATCCCGATGTTCATCATTCATCAATGACATCACCATGTTTGCCGGCCAAAATACAAATTTTCATCTGGGAAACAAAAAACCTCCGCGAAGAAAAAACATGTCCAAAACTTAGGGGCACCCTTTGGGTTCACCCATCTTGGGAATTGCCCAAAACTGTTCCCAAAACATCAAATGGATTCGGATGTCCGGCACCTCGTCTCTTCGGCCACAACGTTCCAGGGCCACCGCATGGAGTGCGCGCACCAATCTCGGCCACGAAGAAAGCCACAAGGTGACTGCAAGATATATGGAAATGCAATACATTTGCATATATACATATATATTTTTATTTGTTTCAATTTGATCGAAAAGTATTGGGGAAGCATTGATAATCATTGTGCTGGATTTTTTGTCAAATCTTTTACATGTCAATCTCAAAGTTTCATATGGTTCATAATAAATTGCAGTTTCAAATTGAATTCTATGGTCGCCTTCTTTTGCTTCATCTACCTCAACTCAGTTGGCTCTTTTCCTTTCTCTTTCGTGCAGTTGCCCTAGCGGCTCCACCCCCACCTGTGAGTGGGGCAGCAACAACATGCGTCATATGTGAAGTATTGAGAAGGCGGCGAAACTGTCCACGACGGTATGTTCCCAAAACTCTTCGTCGGCCTACCTTTCGAGCCTGCGAGATGAACATACAGCATTGGCGCAGCACTGGTCCTTGCAAAGCATAGGGTTTCTGGCTGCATCTGCATCGCACAGGCGCTGCTGGAAATCTAAAGAAGCTCCAAAATTGGTGGCACATCGCGGAAAAACACAGAACTCAAAGAGCTTGTCGTCAGTAGTTCGTCGTCACAAAGGCCCCCATCTTCCCAACTCGGAAGGCTCTTCCCAACTACCAGCTTGACCAACGACCACACCCCCAACCAACTCGGCAGCATTGCCCGAAGACCCCACCAAGCCAAGGGGGCGATGCCAGGAATGAAAACCGTCAGCAGAAGGCCAGGCCACTGCGCACGCAGACATACGAACATCTGGGTCATCATGGTGTTTCGCACTGTCACCTGTAGCAAAGAGAAACTCACCATCAACTTGCACTGGAAGAAAATGGGACAGAACATCTCGCAAATCAGAACCCAGTTTCATGCCGTATCCGTTGTCCAAGCCAATCCTGGAAGCAGGGCAGGAATTTATCAGGAGGCAGCTCACCTGGAAGCCAGGAAGAATCCAAGGCAGACTGTCTCCGAAGAGGAGCTGTTTTCACGCATTCCCACAAGTGATGAAACGTAGGAACCAACAGGATGCCCAGGGCACTCACAACAATGTTTGTCAATGTCACCAACGGTTGGGCCAAGTAGGCCCGTGTTCTTCACCCCGCATCCCCAGCTACCATACTCCTCAACTGCGAAAAGGCGTCCCTGACCCGCACAATTTCCCTTCCCGCTTTCAGCCCGTAGCCTTTCATATAATCGAGGCGCGGGCGGTGCTCGTCGCGAAGCGACCAGAATATTTACTATAGTAAGTTAATTAATCCTACATACATATCATATATCCCTACATTTTACATCAAATGAACAGTGGAAATTTCTATAGTAAATTGTTAATTTACTAGAACTATTTTTCTATATTGTATTCAACTGTACCATACTATATCATTTCATTTTATTTGTATTGTATCAAACAAACCTTGAAACATGCTTCTTTGCGAGCATTGAGATTGTATCATTTGTATGTGTATATATATGTGTATATTTATGTGCAATATCTTTTTGCTTTCGTAGATTTATCAGATCTATGTGCTTGTCTTATGCTTCTGTCATATCTGAATACTATAAATATATTTGGTCCTATGGAAGAAATTATTGTCATACAGTCATACTATCTAGATGATAAAAACATATATAATATAAACCACATATATTGGTCTGTGATACAACATACATATGGGTTTATAATTGGTTTATATATATTATATATAACTACGTGGACTTTTAGGGCGTTTCAACCTTGTACGGGGACTGCGACTAGGTAACCAAATCTGTCTCAGACCCTTGTGCCCTATTTTGGCGAGGATGGCTAGTTCAGGGTTGGTTGGTTTGATGCAAAAAGATACGGGGTTCAACCATGAAAATGTGCAATGCAATGTTCCCCACTGAAAATGACGAGCCCACATACCCTGCGGCAAACTAACCTGGCTATTGAAAATTGTCATTTGGAGATGCTTTACTGCTTTACTACAAAAAAGATCAAAAAAGTTTTGATTTTTCCAGACTTATGTTAGTTTACTGGAGGGTAGGTTATACTTCACCCCCAATTGCTGGTACTTTATCGTGATTTTACGCGTTCAATCTGAGGTTCAAAGCACTTAACCACGTTTATAATCGAAGTATTTCAACCATGTCGTCCTGGACTTCAACCAATGGGGCGTAACCACAACAAGACAGAAGGAGAGTTCAACCAGCAAGAAAATGTGTGTTTAAGGTGTCGACGCACTATTGCCATCTATTGCCTTGTAGCTCAGACCACAGAAATGAATCAAAAATGAAGAGAGAATACGATTGTTTTTGGGATAAAACAACTATATAGCCATTCTCAACCTTTACGGGAGAATAACCAAAAAAGTTGGTCAATACCTTGCCAAAATACTAGATGAAGTCACATACATGGGCGGCGAGGGTGAAGTTCAGACCAGTTTAAGAGGTTGCAGACATGATCAAAGCCAGCCAGTCGCTCAACTCAACTTTGAACTGTTCCCTAACTTTCCCAGCAAGATTATCGCGATCCCAATCACTGCGGGGCATCATTTCAACGACTAAAAACAATGTGCTCATGTAAGCCCACCAAACCAACAAGACCTGCACCTCACAACACCATGCATCCCGCCAAAAGTATAGATAATGCAAACACTCCACTGGCCCCAAACCAGCCATTCCAATCTTCCAGGAGGAAGTCAGAAGATCGGGATCTGTTTGACAATAGGACAATACAATGTTCTGTGTATCATCGGTTTTCACTAGAAATATCTCAAGAGGGCCATTTGTTCAAGGTATACCCCCAATTTGCACCCACAAGCCCGTAACATGTGTCAATTTTGATAACAAAGCCATCATTTTTGGGGGGGGCGATCATCTCGAGCCATACCTTATGCCAGACCCGCTGGACAAACCCATACCATGACAGTCCGCTAGCCACGACCAAGGGACGCATGGCTGGGCGACTTCTGCAAAAAGCCGCTGCAGAGTTTACAAGCCTCGGAGCAGCAAAATGCCGTGGGATTTGTGGCCGACTTGGCTGATGCCGTCTACATGATATATGATGACATATACACACAGATGACAACTGCATGTAGTTCTATAGGAACACAGAAACAACATGAAACAACTGCATGTATCTATTAACTGCTGCTCGATATCAAACATATTTGGATATCACAGATGGTATATACGATATCATTATATACCAGTAGTACCGCACAAGGCGGTGGCGGAAGTTTCAAAAATGGTAAACCTATAGGAGAGGTTCGTTGCTGTGACTGATGGATGGCAGAGCGNGCAGAGCGAACCCACTCATGGATCGAAAGGTGGTTGGAGCGTCGGCCTATCTATCTATCTATCTATCTATCTGCCTGCCTAACTAACTGACTAACTGACGAACTGACTGACTGACTAAGTAACTAACTAACAAACTAACTAACTGACTCACTGACTCACTGACTAACTGACTAACTGACTAACTGACTAACTGACTCACTGACTAACCTACTAACTGACTAACCGACGAACTGACTAACTGACTAACTGACTAACTGACTAACTGACCAACCGACCAACTGACTAACTGACTAACTGACTAACTGACTAACTGACTAACTGACTATATAACTGACTGACTAACTGACTAACTGACTGACTAATTGACTAACTGACTAACCGACTGACTAACTGACTGACTAACTGACTAACTAAGTTGTTAAGTTGTTAAGTGGTTAAGTTGTTAAGTTGTTAAGTTGTTAAGTTGTTAAGTTGTTCAATTGTTAAATTGTTAAGTTGTTCAATTGTTAAGTTGTTAAGTTGTTAAGTTGTTAAGTTGTTCAATTGTTAAATTGTTAAGTTGTTCAATTGTTAAGTTGTTAAGTTGTTAGTTCAGTTAGTTGACTGACATCTCAAAATTTGCTTAAAACCCTCAGTTTTTAACACTTTTGACATGGAAATGTGCTTCGCGCCACAACGGCGTGCACTTTTTCGACATCGAATCATCATCGAATCGTCCAAAAGTGCTCAGAACCCCTCACGTTTTTACGATTTTCACTTCCAAATGTGCTTCGCGCCACAGCGCCGTGCACTTTTTCGACATCTCAACTTCCAAAAGCGGTCCGACCATGAGGTGCTTTTACACTTTTCACTTCCAAATGTGCTTCGCGCCACAGCGCCGTACACTTTTTCCACATCTCAACTTCCAAAAGTGGTCCGAGCATGTGGTGTTTTTAACATTTTT
>BGPT01000012.1:96312-240131 GCA_003297045.1 Symbiodinium sp. clade C Y103
CTCACCAGTGTACCAGTGCAAGAAAGCCTTTCGGCGGAACATGGCAGTGAAGTACTCTGCCACCCTCTTGAACATCTCCTGAATCGCAGTGGAGTTGCCGGCAAATGCAACTGCCATCTTGAGTCCCTTTGGTGGGATGTCGCAGACAGATGCCTTGATGTTGTTGGGGATCCACTCAACAAAGTAGGAAGAGTTCTTGTTCTGAACGTTCAACATTTGCTCGTCAACCTCCTTGGTGGACATGCGGCCTCGGAACAGGGCGGCTGCCGTCAAGTAGCGGCCATGANGCGTCGAACATCCTTGTGATGCCGAAAAACTTGAAAACTTCTTGGGACCAAGGATTTAAGGAACAATGTGGGTTTGGGGGAAAGCAGGGGAAACCAAGGAAAAAATTGTGTCAAGAGAAAGACTTTCAAAGCCACACATGTTTTGACATGTTTAACAACTGAGCATCTGCTGGGTCAGCTCGGGAACAGTCAGTGCACGATACTGCTGAGAACCACGGGAGGTCAATGGTGCAAAGCCAGTCATGAAGAAGTGCAAACGTGGGAATGGCACAAGGTTCACTGCAATCTTGCGCAAGTCGCAGTTCAGCTGTCCTGGGAAACGCAAGCAGCAGGTCACACCACTCATAGCAGCAGACACCAAATGGTTCAGGTCACCGTATGTTGGTGTGGTCAGCTTCAAAGTGCGGAAGCAGATATCGTACAATGCTTCGTTGTCAAGCAGGAAGGACTCATCCGAGTTCNTGGTTCAGGTCACCGTATGTTGGTGTGGTCAGCTTCAAAGTGCGGAAGCAGATATCGTACAATGCTTCGTTGTCAAGCAGGAAGGACTCATCCGAGTTCTCCACCAACTGATGGAAGCTCAAGACTGCCTTGGTCGGTTCAATTTTTTGGCATGTCCACAGCATGCTAGCACAAACTCACAGGTCATGGTGCAAATTGTTTCTTCCCTGATCCCTTGTAGACATGAAAAAAATAGTACATATTTGTCTCATTCAAATTGTTTGGCTATGTTTGGATTTGATTTGTTCTTGGCTCGAAGGCTGGTTGAAGACACATACAGTGCGCCACGCAAAGAAAGGAAACAACGCCAAACAAAGAAAGGAAACATACGGGGTCACTGCTTCTCCTAAGCAAAACCAGAGATGCGTTGTATGGCTCCACCACCGTGTCCGACACCTTTGGTGAAGGAATCACAGAGAATGTTTCCATGATACGGTCNGCTTCTCCTAAGCAAAACCAGAGATGCGTTGTATGGCTCCACCACCGTGTCCGACACCTTTGGTGAAGGAATCACAGAGAATGTTTCCATGATACGGTCTGGGTACTCTTCTCGCACCTTGGAAATCAAGAGTGTTCCCATGCCTGCACCAGTGCCTCCACCAAGGGAATGGCAANGAGAATGTTTCCATGATACGGTCTGGGTACTCTTCTCGCACCTTGGAAATCAAGAGTGTTCCCATGCCTGCACCAGTGCCTCCACCAAGGGAATGGCAAAGCTGAAATCCCTGAAGGCAATCACAACCTTCGGCCTCCTTGCGAACGACATCAAGCACTGAGTCGATCAACTCAGCTCCCTCGGTGTAGTGACCTTTAGCCCAGTTATTTCCTGCTCCAGTTTGGCCGAAGACAAAGTTGTCTGGACGNATCAAGCACTGAGTCGATCAACTCAGCTCCCTCGGTGTAGTGACCTTTAGCCCAGTTATTTCCTGCTCCAGTTTGGCCGAAGACAAAGTTGTCTGGACGAAACAGCTGGCCAAAAGGTCCGGCACGAACACTGTCCATAGTTCCTGCACTTAGGATGTTGTTCCCAGAGGATATTACATGGAAAGCAACGAGACAAACATGCGCAGAGCCATTCTAACAAGATCCAAAAACTGTTTCGAGAACTAGCAAGTTGATGGAAATCTGACTGTTGTTAAGCTATATTTCAAGTTGTTTCATTCCAAAATACAACAAACTTCCCAATCTAGCTGTTCCTATGAACTATTTTTTGAGACATCAATCCTGGCTCAAGATCCATCAAGACCGCACGAGGCACGTAGCGCCCGCCGGTGGCTTCGTTGAAATATACATTGATGCGTTCCTCGGAATCAGATCTGCCACCAACGAGTATTTCACAATCAGATTCTTCCAACATTGCAAACTTACCCTCGGATAAATGTACAAAAAGATGTGGAACATGGCCCATCTATGTGATTTATGATGATATATATATATATATAATATAGCAAAAATTGTGATTTTCCATAGCTATGTGAAATAAGCAAAGGATACATGATTTTATACTGCTGATTTCAAGTGCAACAAAAGTCTAAGCGGCATGAAACACATGTACACGTTCGCAAAGCTCTTGTTCCCATGATTTGTATGGATAGCCCCAAATACAATGAAGTCCATCTGAAGCAACCAACTTTGTAAGAGCGAAAAAATATTGAAGAGGGCTTTACGGTGAAAACATTCACACAAAAGATACAGTCTACAGTAGCTGTCATCTTTCGACCGAGATGGTCAATGCCGTGCTCATCCGCAATGACCTCCCAGAACTTTGCACCGATCTGGTTGCCGCACTGTCCTCCCTGAACGTGCACGAGCTCACGCATGGCTGTTGTTCCAAGCGAGGAGAACGGTCACAGATTGCTTTGAGGATAGCTGGAGGGCTGGTTGGATTGGAGTCGCATGGGTCATGGCACCCAAAGGCCCAAAGTAACCCAAACTGTAACCAATTTAGCACACCGTAGCCAACCAAATGGGAGTGAAAATGAGGTGTATACCAAAATTAAAAAACTGGCCGGAGAAATAGGGAAGATGATGGGCGACAATTGGATCGAGTGGGGTGCACTGCCCAGTTTGTCACCACGCCATGGCCTAGTCCTCAGTATGTCCTGAGTTATCTACAGTCCCCACAAAAAAAACGAGCCAATGTGGGATTCAATCCCACAAAGCACCAAAATCTGGATGGTGAACAACTCCAAGCGATTTCTCCATTACGGCATTGCAAATTGTTTGCTCTTGGTTTCACACCAATTTTTGTTGCGCCAAAACATCATCGTTAAACAGTCTGTTGCGCGCAGTATTGGCTTCCTGAGATGCATCTTGTAGCTTGTTATATAGAGATTCTACATTTGCGAGTGCAAAAAAAAAACATGTGTTCTTACCAATATTGCCCTCCGGCAAATTAACATAGACTCTGCCATTCATCGGGATTGCAAGATGAGTTTCACTAACAGTTGGTGATTTTCAGGCTCTCCTAGCCGGCCAGGGATCCCAAACGTTTTTGTACTGTCCGTGGTCCAGTGCATCATAAATGCCCTTGAGCTTTCCGGACCTGGGGAACGTAGGACAGAACTGTGGCATAACGTGGCTACTGTGTATACAGAAGTATATACAGATATGTATAATATGTTTGTGTTTGTCAGATTCATGCACATACATGTACACGCAAATATGTATAGATTCGTATAGATCTACATACTTATTGTATAGATGTGGTCGGGTTGTCTCAAAATTTGGAATCACAAAATGGGCGGTTTTACCATACTGTTCTCTCCTACAATTGCAATTTGCTTTCGGCAAGAAAAATCATGGAAGATCACTTGCAGATGTTCAAGTATTTTCCACATACGTGTATCGGTGTGTATGCGTATAAATATATATATATATCAAGATGTACGATGTATATGCTACTTACATATATATGATTATATATGTAAATTCATATGCACACACTGTATGTATGTTCTATGTATACACATTGCCTTTCACATACATCATATCAATGCATGACATACATATGCATGTCATATTTATCACGGCTCTGATTCCTCAACTTGAGCATCTATATGGGGAAAGTATTCATGTGAAATCACAACGATTTCCTAAACTGAAACCAGCTTTTGGGGGGATGATTGCGAGGTCGGCATATGAGGTCTCTACAGGCGAGCTAGCTTTGCCTGTTTGCTTGCCATTCTATTTTCATGTCAAGATGGAATCAGGCTTCCGCAGAGCTGACAAGCTATCAGTTTGCAGATTTCATCAAGATGAATCAAGATGGGGGTTGTGCGTGAAAATGGAATGTGTTCGGCCATTTAAGGGAGAGATTAATGATTATGCAACCAAATGGGGTACCCTATGTTCAGGCAAGGTTCTTTGCTTCACTGGTTGGTTATCTTGGGATTTCCAGTTTATTGATGACAAACAAATCCAATATATCATCATATATCATATGGAAAATCACTATGTTAAAAAAAAAAACGGTAAATCATTAAAAAAATATTCTATTTCTATGGAACATGGTTTCCATAGCAAACTGTTGAATAACCAGAAGGTCAATATCTTCAATAACTCAACAGGTCCCCTGAGATTCCCCACATCAATCCAGCACCACTGGCTCGTTCCCATGAGGGCGATGGCTGGGTCTGAAAACTCTGTTTTACCGTGGGCAAACCAATAGTAAGCCTACCATTTGGGTATTATTTATACCACCGATTTATGGTGATTTTGGGTATCGATTATTATTGGGTTTACCACATTATACTCCCCAAATGGACATTCTATGTCTAGCAAAAATTGGGATGATGATACTCCATCTGACCTTTGGATTTTGGGGGCACCATTTTTCAGACAAAACTGTTTCATAACTCAAAATGAGTAGATGACCAGTGGTGGTAGCTTGACATATTCGATGTACAACATCACATAACCTTTGATCAATGAAGAATGATGGGAATGTGTATAGCCAGCAGCCTGATTTTGTTGGCCAAACATTTCTAGGTAGGAAAGTAGAGATGTTGATAGATGGGAGGTCAGCTCGGCTTGCGGTTTAGGTCAACCCTGGCGAAGCCCAAAGGTTCAAGCTGAGGGGAAAAAAATCAGGGACTTCACTAAGTTTTAGGGGGGTAAAGGAACAAAGCCAAAAATAAACCTCTAATTATTGCGGATGGTTTATCATTGTGTATCTTATTATTTGCCCATGGGCAAAAAGAAAGTCAAAAAATGGGTACCGTCCTTGGCTCACAATGCGGATCCTTTTGTGGACAAACAAACACCATCCATTTCGAGGATCATTTTGACACATTTCCAGCTTGCTATGACATGCCAGAAATTATTTATGGTTTTCATAGCATCTGAAGATGGGAAATTCCTACAGTCGTCAAGGGGATCCTCCCATGCAAACAGGTGTTCAGGGATCAACTGTCTCAACTTATCTTCATCTACATGTGCTTCAAGGGATTCAAGGGCTGCGAGTGAGCAAGTGATGGTTGAAATATGGAGGTTTGCAAAATAGGGGTACCCCAAGTCACCATGGGTTTCAATACTAAAATGGTCTACTGACTTGGATGATTTGGGGTAATTACCTCCATTTAGGAAACATCCACATGTTGAAATCGTTGAAAGCCACATCTGGCTGAATTGAACTCGTCCACCAAGCCGACAATCATTGTGTGGTGGTTCCCATAGCTGGGTACCCCAGTACCCTGCTTGAAATCCCAAAAGAACAGAAAAGTGTCATCCCCAAAAAACCTTGGTTGATCAACTAGCTGGCCCTATCCCCAAAAAAGTGTCTGCCATCTGCTGCGGAAATTGGTATCTCACAATTTATCACAATGAGAAACAACCCAGAATTCAACGATATCTAACCTTCATCCGAGACGGATTCACAACCAGATGTGGATCAAAGTTTTTCGTGATTTACCCAAAAGTGGAATGGTTTAGCGCTGAGAGCTGGCCCCATCAGGGACTGGTGTCCGGATAAGGCTATGGAAGACACTTTTATGGCTGAACGATTTGCGATGGCCCAAAAAACATTCATGCTAATTTTAAGGTGGAATAACAAAGATGATCCAACTGGCAAATCTCTCAAGAAAAACTTGATGTTTGGTTGGGCATCAAATCTTACCCGCATCAAAATAGCATCAAATTAGCCATAGTTAATCCCAATGAAGCATGTTCAACCCACCTTTCATCGGAAGCAAGAGATTCATGTGTGACTTAAGCGCCTGCTTTCGTTTGGGGGGTGCGCAAGGGCCGAATTGGCGAAGGGGTTCCAGTTCGCCCTTGGCCAGCTCTGAAATGGGGCCCAAAATATGTAATTTAAACTAAAATTCCCAACGAAGCAACCCTTGAAATTTGACCACTTTTCTATTTCCCGACTCATGTTGTCCTTTTAGTAAAATAGAGGCGCCGTTTAGGATTTTTTGTGTTCACTATCATCTATTGGTTGTTGAATTTTCGGGAAGCCTCTATGAATCAAGCCGTGGGAAAAGGGCATGGTCCCAACAAAGGTCCATCCCAGAAAGCCGAGCCACGCCTTTTGCATTTCGGCGTACAGAGTTCTCATGAACCAGGTGGAGATTTCAGCTAGGAGATGATGTCGCAAGAAAGGATCCTAATGGATCTTAGCAACTGGTAGTTAATATCATGTATATTTGCATATGTATATGATGTATAGATGTGTGTAGTTGTACGCATACGCAACTGATATCAAACTGATGTCTATCGTAATCTGGCTGAAGCATAGGAATGCCCCAACTTGTTAAATGTCGTTTTGGGGAGGCTTATGGTGCTGTCTGTTGTAGTGAGCTTGCTACAATTCACCCAGATCTTGTTAAGTGCAGAATCAATTTGAGGTGTCCGGTCTCCGGTGGCACCACCGTCTTACAGTGGTATCCCAGACATGGGGCCCTGCCACCATCATGTGGCAAGTGGGTCTGGGTCAAGTCTCTTTTGGATGCCAAATAAAAAGATGTTGTTGCAAATGCGAAAGCTAAAGTGTTCCAATCTGTAAATGTTACCCCATCCTCCCACATTGCCTAGTTGCCGTCACAATCTTTGTAACCCAGCATTTGTATGCATTTGTTGCTTCAAAACTGCAGTTTGGAGAAAAAAAGACATGATCGTGTCTTGCTTATCAAAACCCTGTTTTTGGTTGATGACGTCCCATCAACTTTGATAGAACCCCCCTACGGTTTGCCAAACACTGTGATCAAAAACTAGGGCTGAAAAACCCCTATGGGTCACTGGCAATCCATCAACTTTGACCCATCCCAGACGTTTCGTATCTCAAAGCGATCCCTTCAAACGGCGGAGATCCCAGGGCGATCCCCTCGAACCTGCGTCACGCACCCCACTTGTTAGTGTTGAAACCATTTTAGATTTTTATTTCGTGCATGTACATAATAAATTGTCTCTGGTCTATGTACAAAATATAGAGAATATGTGAGAATGTATATATATAATTATATATACGTATAGTTTTGTGTTGTAGTACGCATTCCTACATTTCACATATACAAGATTGTACAAGTACATATCCCCTCTGGGTCAGGACTCCTATTTCTTACCAAACAGTTGGACGGTTCAGTTTTCACTCATTGGGTGCCAGAGCTGGTATATTAACATAGACCCTGAGAATAGCTATTTTTAGAGGAAACTAATCTTCCAATTCCTATTTGCCAGGGTCTATGTTAATTTACCAGATGGTAAATCTGCCTGAATGAATGATAATAATTTGCTGAAAATAGCTGAAACTTGCGGCCATTTGGGAATGATTCCCGAATCCCAACCATCGTTCCCGTGACGTCACGAAGGCAGGTGCAATTTTCCGGGCAAATACAGATACAGTAGATCCAGTAGACCAACAGATAGGTACATGAATCAACAGATACATTTCAATAGATACAAAGACTTAAATTCAAAAACAATTTGTGAATGGGGAATCATCCATTGCCATCTTTGATTACCAGAGGGCAACCAGATTGACCAAAGTGGATCCCGGAAACCATCACGATTTACTTTAAATGGACTTGGTACATCTTGTTACCATAAGTGTTGATTTCCAGAAAGGATAACAAACAAGCAAACATCCAGCGACTTACTTGAACAAACTACAAATCAAGTCCCCAATTTCACTATCTTTCTCGTGCAACTTCAACAAAAGCTAACCTTACAAAAGGACCAATTGTGGTCATGTCAAAGCACAAAACCATGAAGAAACACATCACTACACAGTATTTAATTGGCTAGGGCCGAAGTCGGGGTCAGAATTGGTGTTGTCATCTCGTGCTCCGTATGTCAAGTGACCTGAGGTCCCTATGATTGATCCAGAATGTGGTTGGTTTAATCCCTATAAATCCCTTTTAATCAATGTGAATCGCGCTGAAAAAAATGTGCAAAAATCGTGTTTTTGGGGGCCCACCTTTGCAACTCGATATAACTTGTACCTAGAACGTCTAATGGCCAAATCTTCCCATGGGCAGTATTGCAATGTACGAGTATTACGCTCTCATGGCAAATTCAAAGACCAAGACTTGAACACGTTTTGACTCATTGGTATTCATGGCTCCTTTTTTCTCTTTTAAGCATCATTGCTAGCAACCAAAATGACTTCATCGTCACCAAGGTTTACTCAAATCACCCCCCCCGTGGCCTCAGAACGTTCGCAGCTTACCTTGGGATGATCCAAGCATCGTTCCAAGATAGAGAATCGCTTTGCCCTGAACTTGGGGGAAGTGATTGTAGACATGTAAATCACACGGTAGAAATATAGTTCAAAGATGTTTAAAGCGTACACTAAACCATTGTTTTAGTATAGTATATACATATAATATGTGTATATATATGTATACATAGAAGCCCTGGTTTTGTATTCGATCAATTCATTTTGAGGGCCCCCAATGGGGGGCCTTGTGGAGGTATCTAGGAGAGGGGAAAGGACTACACAACTTGGGGATCCGACTGTTCCGTCCTGGAACATGATAAGGAACAACAACAGGTGGTAGTTGTTGAACCACCTGACTGCACAATATTAGAGTCAGTTTCACTCATTCTTCGCAAGTACTCATGAACATACTCAAACTATCTATGTCTGGTTGGTGGGTTTAACCCTCAAATCCCTTTTTAGTCGGATTGGTCAATAGGATCATGATCCCATTTGTTGGATCGAAAACAACAGCTATGGACCTAACCACTTAACCACCAACCAATGTGATCCAATGTGTAAAAATTAGAGACTACCAACGAGCAGCTTATCCATCACCACTCCAGGGTCAACCGGGTCATGAAAGGAATTTGACGGAATTTGTGTGGCCCGACAAAAATGGCGTTGGGCACGGTCAGTGTCCAAGTTTCAAGACCGAAAACTGTAAACCATGAAAACATGCTGGAAACTGCAAGTGGAAAAAATGAAGGAACAACTCATGAGAACATGAAGAACCCAGATCTATCAACTGCAAAAATTGAATGTGGCAGTTTGTGAAGTTCATTTTTCCAGCAGTTGTTGTGGACCCAAATTCAACAATATAGCTGGTTGGATATATCATATATCCGTCATGTGAGGATCGCCATCCGTAGGACTGATTTTGCAAGATAAGACAGACAGGGAAACGGGGAGTCTTCGTGTGCCCAAACTTGGGTGTATCATATCTGTAAATCCCTTTCTATATCCACCATTTATATATATATATATATATGATTTTCCCAGCTATGAACCTCCATTGAGTTCGGGGATTTTCCAATATTTTCCATGGCTATGTTAGTCATAACCAGAGGGTAAATTGTCGTTTTCGTGAGAAAACTATCATCAACTGATGTCATCAACCATCGGCTTTTTGGGCGATCTCATTCAAAAGCTGCCAACCAAAGGCACTCATCGTCATCCGGCACGGGATAGACGTAAGGGTTGTGCCGGTAGAGTTTTCCCTGTCGCTGCACTCGCTATCTCCCAGTTGACAGTCAGAAGGGGAGACCCTCTATCTATATTGCGGGTACTATAGACGGTCATATGGAAAGTGCATCATTACATTCATCGATCATTTTTTAGGGAACCATAGGTTTTCAGAATTTTCAATACCTGTCTATGTTTCTTCGGGGAAGGGTATCAACCAACAAAAAGTATATAACCTCTTTGTGAATTCAAACATCTCCATATATGCTAGGGTATGAACATTGTATATGGTGAATTGTGGTCATCCATCCCATTCCATGGGAATCCAAGCACAATGGGTGTATAGATCTCCATCAATGGATTGAGGACCATTCCCCAAGGAAGGGGTAAACAATCCAAATTTTAACCATGGCTTATGATTAGTTCGCAATAGGCAAATAACTGGTCAAGCTAAGCGTGATTGATCCATGTGTCATTGGATTGGTTTAAGGGAACGTGTATAGGAACCCTCTATGTTCTGGGAAAAAAAACATGGTTAAACCGTTCCCTTAAGCCAACTCATTGAATGTGCCATCAAAACAAGTTCTGGGCATATCAGCTTCATCTCCAACCCTAAATTGAGGTGCAAACATCCATGGTTTTTCTGGTTCTTAGTTTCAACACGTTTCAAGCCCCTCAGAAAAACATGGTCCGATCATCATTCCAAGACTCCCAGATGGAAATTCGCAAAGGTCTACTGCCACCAGCCAGGTCTTTGCTTGGGTTTTTGGTAGGGGAACAACTACGAAAGACCACAGTACTCCAGGCGGTTGTAAGGCCTTGGACATCATCATATTGGTGTGTCTTAGAAGTTCGGATTTATCCCAACAAATTGCCATGTTTATAGGGAAAATAATGGTCAACCATGTGGGTGGAATGGAATGCCCTGTTTCAGACAAACCAACATGGATGTGGGTCAAACTTGGGCCCACCCAGATCAGGAGTTCATCCCATACCCTTGTTTCTAATCATCGAAGACCCATTCGTCACAGGACAAACCCCTAATTCCTACATGTTCTCACTCTCTGAAAAAGCAAGCAAAAACAGCCCTATCCTTTCAAAAACTGCTTGGTGAATCGTTATCCCCATGGCTTTTAAAAGCCCCCAATAAACCAGGTATGTTCATAACATTCTGATTTCACGGCTCCGGTGCCGCTTCCTGGTTGACATAATCCCAAATGTGGTCCCACATTCTGCTCCAGCAGTACCTTTGGCCCAGCTGGCTGAAATTTCATGGTAGGATGGTGATAGGGCCGCAACATTGGATGATATCCCATCTAAGATTCTGAGTATAAAAGTATTGTTTGTTTGTTCTATATTAGAGTATCACCTTATAGAACCATCAACCATCATCAACCTGGATTTAAGGCATTGCTCAGATGGGGTATCGCATCATGGTTGTTTTCGGGCTGAAGAAAGTGTCAGAATTCAGGGCCCCTGTGGGGCAGAATCATACGGGGTGGCCACCGAAAATGCCATTCATCCAACAATACTTGGTGCAACAACTCTCAGAACATCTCAGAACACTTGTTTCCATATTAGATTGAGCAGGGTTTTTTGCTGATGCAACAAATTTTCTTACTGATGCAACAAGTAGGGAATGAGTGAATCATCCCATTGCCCCCATTCCCTACGTTTAGCACCAAGAAGGTGTAGACGGTCTAGCTGGTTGAAAACTGTTTCCCAAACCTGTGGCTTATCATAATCCACAGTTACATTGGTACAAGATGGTACAAGTTTTCTCTAACTTCCTACATGAACCAATCGACCAAGGTACTTTGGCTCATTTCCTGTTGTCTGGGATCAACAGTGTCCGTTCTTCACTCCAAGTCCTACTTCCATCCTGTGGGCCCCATCTTCATTCTTGGATACAACACAGGCAATAGACATATGTAGTTGGGCTTTACCACTCTGGTTACTTTTAACATAGCTATGGAAATATGGGAATTCATCGGAAAATCATCGGAAAATATGGGAAAGTCCGCTTTAGTATAAATGGAGGTTTAAAGCTGAGAAAATAATCCAAACAGAACCTAGGCCTTGAAACAACCGCTGTCCAAGAAACAAAAACATATAATTCGAAGACGTTTCCTAACTTCAACCAGAAAAAACAACACGAGCAGTGTTACCCCTTGTCATTCCATTTAATCCTGGTTGGTTAAGAACGTGATTCCCAGTTTATGGACTATTTTCCAATATACAAAGGGTAGCATAACTATGCATAGCTTACATAACCTTCGAACGAATCATCAACCATGCATCATGTAATTATCAAGAAAAAAATGATGGTTTTTCAGCCCCATTGACCCCACCGCTATGGAAAAAGACATAACCATGGCCCATTCCGCCCCCCAAATGGCCCCGCAGGACACCCGCCAATAATGCTCGTCCACACAATGAAGCCGTAAAAACGAGGCGAGCTCTTCAAAAAGATCTGATGGGCATGCCAGCAGAGATGGCCATATCGTTGAAAAGGGCAAATGATGATTTAACATGATTTAACCAGTGTATGGAATGTGGCACTCTATTTTCAAACAAACCCAACTAGAATACCCTTCAAAATGGGTGTGCATGTCCGTATTATATACATACATAAATTATCCTATTTATATAGGGCTGTAACATTCAAACATAGGGTGTGTGGCGGTCTTAGGGAATTCTGCGTCATCAAATGCTTCAGTCCGTGTCCCCAAACTGCGATTAGCCCATCCCGTAAGTGGGCTGGAACCATGGTTGTAACTCACTTCCTTACTGCACATCCAAGCGACACTGAGTGATCTTTTCTTGCTACAGTAATTGTGTAAGGATGGAAATGGATGGAAATGGCTGGAATCATCAATGGACCTGCACTGATCAACAATGACGATTTGTTTTGGACCTGCAATGAATGAAGGTGGATGTCCAGATGTGGATGCCTAAACCTACACGCCGGAAGGTACATGTCCTCTCATTGGGGTTGTCCATGTTGGAAGGTCCAACATTTTGAGTTTCAGCCAGTGATATACCACTTCCAGATGCCAGGAGAAAAGGGGTTGTCTGAAAACAGGGTGCCTCTAAATCCGTTTGTGCGCCATCTAGTTCCAAATCAATTTGCCATTTGGAGTACTAAATCCCCATGTTCAAACACACTCAAAATCGTGTGCTAGTGGTTGGAAATATCCCATTATCTCCCTATTGTATTCCTCCTTTGATTGATTATGTCTATTATATCCAGGAATATCTCCCAGCCACAATCTCCCCAATGTACAAAATCTGTACTCACGGGTAATCGTAGATGCCCTGTAAAAAATGTGCTCAAAGGATATCATATCATATACCCTATGGTAGTTTAACACGGCTATTGAAAATGGCCATTTATAGTTGATTTTCCCATTAAAAATGGGGATTTTCCATAGCTATGTTGTTTTACCAGAGGGTGTATATATATATATATGTATATATATACACATCCCCATGAAAATTGCAAAATACTACTACAACGAGCAAAATTGTACAGGTTTCTATGGCAAATCCTTGACCAACAACCAAGGTTTACTCAGCTAGTCATACCAGGACCAGCCATGACTGTAACCATTTGTCGAAGCTTGGTTTTGATCCCCAGCTTAAAGTTAAACAAATGTCGGGGAAAAAGTTGGTGGTGTTACCGTGTTACCCGTATACTCCATGATTTTTGTATGTATATAAAAATATGGATAATTAGGTGTAATATGAATAATGCTTATCCAACCTGAAAGAAGGCCCCCCCCATCATCTTCCTGCGCCGGCACCTGAAAGAAGGCCAATTGGGGATAGTTACCCTTACTGACCATCATTTACAGCGACGTCGCAGTGAAGCGTCGCAATCTATCCATATATAATCATATATGCATATACATACATATAGCATCTATGTGCTTGGCTGCAATTCAGCCAGTAAGTCAGGTTGGAAAGTCTCCCAGGCAATCTCATTTACATACAACTGGGATCGATTGGGCTCGCAATGGCAACAGTACCGATTGTTCCAGGGATGCAAATTCAAGATGGTCCATCACACATTTCTTTGAACATCCCTTGAAATCATGATCCCCCATGTGTTGAATATTGTGAGAAAATCATCCCAGTTGGTCGAATTTCAGCAATATGATGGAAAATAGTGCCATCTGTTTGAAACCACCAAACAGCAATTTTTGTCGACCAGGGTTTGGTGGCAACATCAATTTTATACCCACTGTGTATATTGACAATACTACATCCCCAGTGTTGATCATATCCCTATCATATTGTTGGATACTATATATATATATACATAGCTATGCCACATATACATGTGTACATATCCACATACATCTATTCATATACTGTATATATGATATGTATATAAATACATACATATCTCCCCACTACATTCCCAATAGTAAGCATCCCCGTTGTCCAGGTCTAGGAACCCAATTTATCCCCATTTTACACCCCTTTTCTGTCCCTAATTACATGTGTTGTTTCAATACGAACCACCGACCTCGTAGATGCGGGTGGAGTTGAAGGCACGGAAGAACCAATCCAAGTTATCCTGGTGCGGAGATGCAGAGATTCGGGCACCCGAGACACAGCGAGACCTGGGGGTCGCCCAAAAAACGGGCGAAAGAGGTTCTGTTTTTTTTTGTTGTTTGAAGCCAGTGTTTGAAAAAATTGCAAAGAGGATAGGAAACTGAACTTTGAGGATTGTAAGCAGGATCACTAGAAGAAAGCCACTAAGGATTGCTTTTGAGCCGACCAATTTCGTGGACTGTGGACCCACTTCAATTACACGTGTGATCTTCGGGACATCAAGAACAATAGTGTAAAGATGGTTGAGAATCCGGAGAAGTCCCAACATGTCTCCTGGCTTTGAAGCTACCCCTACGGTCCACAAACAGTGGACAGTTCATCCATAAAGCGGAGCTCAATCTGCGGTTTCCCACTACCATGTGAGATGTCAAGGGCTCCACAAAATTGGAGATACCCTCTGGTAAACTAAGAATACTAAGATAGCTATGGATAATAACCATGTTCAGTATATAGATAAATCATGATAAATCATGATAAATCATGATAAATCATGATAAATCATTGAACTGAATGGGCCGTGTCCATTTTCCATCGCTATGTAACAAATTACCGGAGGGTACCTTTGAGATCCCATGGATTCAATCTTGGTTTTCCCAAAGTGGGGCCCTTTCTTTTTTCGAAATCACTAAGTTGGTGCAAATAACTCCAATCTCACTGCGGTTTCTCACAAAAGTCACTATAGTCTTCATCATGGGTTTATAAACTATAGATATATCATGATATATCATGATATATCTACCATCATGATATATCTACCATAAACCATAATTAACCTAGTTACAATTATAATGGGGTTTCTCCGTGTTTATAAACCAACATCACTGGGGTTTCTCATGGTTTCTCCATGGCGCCACCTGGCCCTCACGGCGGTTCTCCGACCAGCGCTCGATCCACGCCTGGTGATGTATGATGTATATACAGAGCCACCAGGGATATCAATCGTGGGAATTTATATCACCAATAACATGATAATGCAACATGAATGATACATAGATGATATATGGGATAACTAAGATGGGAAATACGATTTCTACCAATATTGTGGATAACCATGGGAACTTGCCCAATAGCTGAATAGCTCCAACAGCATAGCTACCATAGCTGTGGCCCTTTGAGTTGGATGTTTTACCCACGAGGGTTGCTGGTTTTCCATAGCTATGTCAAATTACCAAAGGCTAATAAGGATGCCCATAGTGGACATTTTATCATCCCCTAGGTCTATGACCCCCTTTAGGAATCAACGTGGCTTTGGGTCACTGATCAAGTGGTTACACCCCCCCCAGCTATGAACTTGGTTCATAACTACCATCTACCCTCTGGTTATTTAACAGAGCCATGGAAAATCCTCTATAAATGGAGGTTTTAATGGGAAAATCATCCAAAATTAGCCATTTTCCATGGCTATGTTAAATAACCAGAGGGTAACTGTAAATATATGTACGCCATAAATCCCAGTTCAGCTAGCTACAAAACTTGAACGGTAAGGGGACATCACTTTGTATGACTGAATCATATGCTGGGATTGTAATTGGAAATATTTACTAATCATAACAGGAATATAATGGGGCATATCAACAAGAATATGACATGGTTTGCCCAGAAATGAAGTACCTACCACCAATATATGAATGGCAATGTTGATGAAAAAAATCGTCTCAAACTAGATAGAAACAAAATATTGGGGTCGTGCGTTCCAAGCAGTTGGCTTGAGCCAGCCATGAATGGAAGAAGCCTGAAATTCACCGCCCCCTCCCACCCAATTACCCATATCCGTGGCACATAGATCCTAATTGATTTAATTTAATTGGGGGTATCCCATGTAGAGCTCCGATGAAAGTGAGACAAAGCATAGCGGCATAGCGTATTTACTTAATTACTTACTTGACTTTCAGGGATACATATATGTTTTCCCCTTGTTCGTTGGTAGACCACTCTTTAACTACCTGGCGTCTGATGTTTGAACAGCCTCAAACAGAGAAATGAAGGAACTCACTTGTCAGAAATCTTCATGACTCTTGGACAAGATGACCACGCTGGCTAGTTTCAACCGCAGTTTTCGCGGGGACTAGACTATATAGATTGAGTCCTCACAGCTGCACTCAAAAAAAAGGCTGAAACATTCTGAAACGACTTTGAGATCACCAGAATTGGGTTCTCTGCTCATGTTGAACAGCTAAAACAACCATGTTGCCCCGACTATGATGGTCAAAATACCATTTGCTTGGCAAGTTACCATGTTTTGCAGCCTTTCTCTCCAAAGGAAGGACCTCACAGTTATAAATTGGTCCGTTTTCACCCAACCAACATCTCTAAACCGAAACCTATCATTTTGGGACATCTTCTTGTAAATGGGTGTGCGTATTCTCAGCGAAAATGGACATTTAAGGCGTCAAAGGGTACCACGCCAAAGGTATGGCCAACAAAATCAAAAAAACGGGTGAATCTCTGGTTTATAGTGGTTGGTTCCCCCCTTTTCCTCGTTTTTGATTGAAGAAAATCATCATCTTTGCTGGTAAACTCACCATTTTCTACCTGTTCACCAGCCAGCCCTGGGCGTCCCTGACGGGTTCATGGTCCTTAGGCGACCCGAAGCCGCCGCCGCTAAAGCGGCGCTTCGTGTTCGCACTGAGCTGGGAGCCCCGCTGGCGAAGGGCACCCAGCACCTTGGAACCGGACATCCCAAGCAGATACCAACCATGGATAGTCTAGGACTGTAGTTGATGATGATTTGTAGCAAAAATTAGTAGTCCATTAATGACCTCATCATCGACTGATTGATGTAATCATATGTATGTAATCCATTCATTTCCTCCGTCTGGTCTAGAAATTATGACCTCATGGAGGAAATCATGGGCTTTGATGGGATGAAATATGGGAATATCATGGGATAATGATGATAATTCATGGCAATTCAACCAACCGTACCCAGGTCGGTGACCCCCCAAGTAGCGCGAACACTCTCCCAAGCCCCCCATGCACGGCAGCCACAGCAGCAGCCGCAGTGCAGTGAAGAGCTGTCCAGGTCTCTCATGAAAAAGGTCTTGCGAGNCGCGAACACTCTCCCAAGCCCCCCATGCACGGCAGCCACAGCAGCAGCCGCAGTGCAGTGAAGAGCTGTCCAGGTCTCTCATGAAAAAGGTCTTGCGAGATCGGATGCTCGCCTGACCTGCCGAGATTGGGTGAACCGACAGAGATCTGCTTGAATCTGTAACAAGGTAGCAGTCTTCAGTCGTAAAAATACCCCACTGAGGGGAATAGAAATACCAAGTGAGGATCGATTGAGACCCAGGCACCTGGAAGGATTGCAACTCCAATGTCTAAGGAGGTAATTGAATACCTTTTGGACAATGCCGTAGAAATAGGCAATTGTCGGCCTTTCAAATAAAGTCCACCGATCTTGAATCTTCCACTCACCACAAACCGGATCCCGAAAAGGAAAAGACAAAGGATCAACCTTCAAAAAACCAACCGTGATCTCCAAAAAACTCACGGAAATCAACCTGTGATCAGCAGACTCATGCATCTGAAGCCAATGAAAAATGGAGTGCAAAAATGAAATGGGGAACCCTAAAGTGTGTACAAAATGGCAAGGGTCAATCCCAATGGACAAAGTGTCCGAAAAACTGTACACCTCACTCTCATCCGCACTATCACTTGATTCTACCAAAACACTGGCTGGAACAGGTTTGACCTTTTTGTTCC
Source organism: Symbiodinium sp. clade C Y103 (assembly GCA_003297045.1). Lineage (NCBI taxonomy): Eukaryota > Dinophyceae > Suessiales > Symbiodiniaceae > Cladocopium > Cladocopium sp. clade C. The sequence continues at coordinate 114,307 of BGPT01000012.1, forward strand.
GTTCAAAAATCGCAAAAAAGAACTGCCGAAGCCGCCTCATGAGACTCACATGTCGATCGTCCCAATGCTTCGCCAATGCCAGCAACTCTTGAAAAGGTTGAGGTCGATTCATGTTGATCTGGACTGCCATGGAATCTGCAATGCCATTGTTGACAGCAATCCACTCTTCCATCGGAGATTCACACAGTGTTAGATCCAAATGAGCTGGAATCCACGTCGTAGCAACCAGATGGTTTGCTCCCTGATCCAAGAGTTCGTCAACAATCAGCCAGAGGTCCGCGTTACTGTCAGTTGACAGCGTGCGTTTGCCATCCAATCGCTGCTGAAATCCTTTATGAATCTCCAAAGCATCAGTCCAAAGATGAACAGAATGTTGCCAGTGCAGCGCCCATCGCAATGCTGAAATCAAAGCGGTAAGCTCAGCCCGCATGATGGTTTGAAGAATGCCAGGAAGCCACCCCCCACTAATGGGAAGCGCGCTGGTGGAGTTGTACAATCCCCAAGCAGCTCTGCGGAGTTCCACTCGTCCATCATGAAAAAGACTTCCATCGGAAAAAAGATGTTGCACTTCGTCTCCATACGGACCAGAGTCAAAAACATCAGTGACATCAGGCAAATGGTAGTAGTAAAAGCGCAGATCATCCAACCAGGGAGAGCATGGGCAGAGCAAATGCAGCGCCAAAGCTTGTGGTATTTCATCAATTTCGTCGGTGAGAGAAAAACTATCCCGTAAGTCCTTATATTGGGGACACACCAAAACATGTTCATGAGTTTGGGGGCACTGGCATCGAACACAAAACTGTTGCTTTGTGACGTCATACTTGCCTTGAGTCCATGCATCCATGAACGCTCCAGATTGCAGTGCAGATTGCAACGATCGCTCCAGTGGAGTGAGCATGTTGGCATGTTGTTGTGCCACTTGGAGACATAGTTGTCAATGCCCTGCAGTGCTTTCATCGAAGGTCGATTCAAAGATGCCGCAACATAGCATAGCCACGATTCCTCCAGCAAATGGCGCAACATAGGCCACGGCGCCAGAAGCAAATCATGAGCAAGACCTTGTCGGTCATAGACAAGAGGCGGTATGCCAATGTTCCATCCCAACTTGTTCATCACATCCATCAAAATGCCAAAAGGGCCATGAGTGAGAGTGCCCTCAAAAGATGACTTCCACAATCGCCAGCAGTCCAGAACATGAGGAGAACGCCCGCAAACTCTTCGAAATGTTTGAACGACTGAAATAATGTGAAAGAAACCAGGATCAGCATCCATCTTGTCACTCATCGAGAAACGAAGCAAGGCATTAGAACCCGCGTGCTTGCATCTCAAAGCTTTGTTGGCTTCTTGGCGAAGTTGATGAATGTAAGTGTCCGCCAAGGGGCAGGCCGCCGCACCATACAGTGCCGAAGACCAAAACGCCATAGGGAGAACCATATGTTTCTGTGCCAAAGGTGCCAAACTCCTTTTGAGTCGAGCCCATTTTCCATGAAGATTTTCACCACGTTGTCTAAGGTGTTTGTTCCGCCTGGAAGCCGCAAAAGTCATACTACCCCCCAATTCAAGTGCATCCTGTTGGAGGGACATTCCCAGAAGCTTCAGCACAGCACGAGATGCCGAAGAAGTGCTCCAAAAGTACGTCTTCCCAATGTCTAAGGTCAAGCCACAAAGTTGGAAAAAGCACAAAGTGGAGAAAAAGGCCGAGACCACCTCCATCACAACATGACCAGCAGTGGAGACATTGTCAACATAGCTAAAAGCATGCACCGAAGGAGTCAATGCAGCCATGTAGACATGGTATGCCCAGTCAATGAGCACCATTCCAGCAACTGATAATGAACAACCTTCTGGTAGTCCTTGAGTGCTAAGAGTGGATACTCCAAGTGCGGTCTGCACTTGAAATGACCTCGCAAATGTGTCCAAAAAAGCACGCCAAGGTTTGAGCAGGGATTGGCAAATGCCAACATGACCCGCAAGTGCCATCAGAGAGTCGCGCCCCACATTGTTGAAGCACTTCTCAATGTCAGTGCTGAAACCTGAAAACTCAATGCCCTGTTGCAGACAAACTTCGATGAAGCCTTGAAGCTGCAACCAAACTTGCGCACATTCTCGACCAGGCAAAAATCCATGTGCAGCCATAGGGACAACATGGCTAAACATCTGCAGGAGAGGAAGTGCACAAAGTCTCGACCAAGCTCTGTAGACAGTGCCAAGGATCACCACTGGTCGGAAATGAACTGGGAGATGAGCTTGATCTTGTTTGGCCAAACTGAGAACCGTACCAAAGAGCAATTGGTCAGGCCAAGGAGTGGTGGTACCATCGATCTGACTCAAAAACTCAAGTAAANGCTTGATCTTGTTTGGCCAAACTGAGAACCGTACCAAAGAGCAATTGGTCAGGCCAAGGAGTGGTGGTACCATCGATCTGACTCAAAAACTCAAGTAAATGGCTGTTGACAGCAGGTGGCAGGTGCTTGAGGTCGGCAACATCAATGCCATCAACGCCACGCGCAGGTCGTGGTGGAAATTGATCAAGGACCATCTTCCATTTGTCCAATGAATAGTCAGGGGCAGGAAAGTGCATCTGCGGCATGTATGCCTGAACAAATCCCATGATGCGTTCCCATTGAACCGTACCCACAAGACTGGCTTGCTGCCAGCGTGGGCGCCACAAGTCCATGAGTGCTTGTTGGACTTGCTCCGCATCAGAAAAATAGCGATGGCATTGCAGCAGGTCGCCAGGTTCAACATGCGCTGGAACTTGACGCAAAGAAAGAACTTCACCTTCAACTGCAGTCATTTCAACTTGAACATGATTGATGTACCAAACACAGCCTGAAAGTCCATCGACTGGTTGGTCCACATGCAGCTGGTGAGTTNTCACCTTCAACTGCAGTCATTTCAACTTGAACATGATTGATGTACCAAACACAGCCTGAAAGTCCATCGACTGGTTGGTCCACATGCAGCTGGTGAGTTTCAAAGTCAATGGCCAAAACAGTGAAGTCCTGGATGTGCCATAGCATGTCCAACTGCTGTCGCAAAGGAGGTTTGAGCTCTCGGAAGAGCCGATGACAACATTTGTCGTATTTGAGCTGCAACAGCTTTCGACGTTGCCGCAAGTGCCATTGCTCAAATGCTTCAAAGTTCCGCTTGAAGTCCAAAAAGATGGCCTCAGCTTCAGATCCAGCCGGAGGAGCTAAAGGAAGTTGCGCAGGAGCTTCTTGAGAGCGATGCAAACGTCTCATCCACCATGATGTAAAATCACCATCAAAGCCACGTCCACGTTTGATGGCCATCCACAGTTGCAATCTGTAGATCTCCGCATCAATGGTCAGCTTGTTGGCCAATGCCGCATGACGATAGCTCTGAAGCCTTCTCAATTGTTTGAACCAATGATGCACCTGGGTGGAGATCAGGTCGGATCGAAGACATACTTCGCCCTCACGAGAAGACTTGGAGATGGGTGGCACTGGAGAAGCCTTCAGTGGTTTGGTGCGTTGTGCTCTACCACGAAAGGTCTCCGCAAGATGACCATGTTGTTGATTTTGGACACATCCATCTAAAGCCTGCTCCCAATGTTGGGCCCATGCAGCAAAGAATGGTGTAGAGGCTGTGTTGACCATGTCGGGCATCGGTTGAGTCGCAAGATTCTCGTGCCATTTGTCATGGTCGATTTGATCCCATGGGATGGATGTAGGCCTAGGCCAAGTCCAAATAGGATTCAACTTGGTGGGCACATCAAAGTCAGCATACAGGGTGATGTGGTCAGGAAAAAGCTCATGGTATCCCACCGCCCTGCAGAGACGCGCAGCTTCAGGCGACATCCAAATCATGTCTATGGTGGTAGAGCCCTTGCATGTGGGAACTACTGGTCGTTGCCAGCAAGAGTGTGCATGAAGTTGTACCTCAGTCCAACCATAGCTCTGCCAAATCTGAAACATGTCAAGTTGGTGCAGAGAGCAGTTGTAGTCACCTGCAATGATGCGAGGACCAGCACCACTCACAACCATGTCCTGCGTGAGCGTCGTCAGCAATTGAGAAGTCAACTCCCGGCTCTCAGGCCATGTTGGCCCCGCAGGAAATCCATACACCGCACCAACCATAATGGGCAGGCAGCCAACCAAATGCCTCGTCACCATCAGACGTCCGGAAGAACGTTCACCATGTTGCCAAGAAAGGGCAATCTCCCTCGAAGGAAAGTCACTGAGAATGCCAACCCCACTCCACGTGCCTGCATGGCTGGAGTTGGTACGGAAAGCAACCGGAGCACCAAAATGGGTCCGGATCTGTCGATTCTGCTGTCTGCCAAGCTGCACAATGTTGGCGGAGACAGAACGCTGCAAAGCAGCAGTGAGATGGGTTTCGGCGAGGCACCAGATGCCACTTCCGGTCTGTAGGGCCATACTTTCTTTGCCGCGTAGGCCACAAACATTGGAACACCCTATCCTCAAACAGGATGATGGGGGAAAAATGACATCGTGGTCCATATCTTCAGCCAAACCACCAGGGCCAGGATTGTCAGCTTCTCCAATTCGACATTGTGAGGAACTGAAAGGAACAGCTTCACCAAAAGAAGTCCACGGTGAAGAATGGGAGCTAAAAGACATTGATCTGCCGTTATGATACTGCAGCCCATCTGCCCACACCCAAGGCATGAGGAGCCAAAGGAACATGAAATGCCTCCCAAAGTGTCCACGCTTGCTAGCAGAGGCAGGCCAGCAACGTGTCTGGCCTAGTCATTCACATCGAGACTTCTTGGCCAGCATCGCCTCAAATCTGTCGAATTGGGAGTTCAACTTGGTATCCAACTGATGAGAAAGGTCATTGGACATAGCAGCCACAGACCCCTGCAAAGTGTTCTGAAGGATCTGCGTCTTGTTGTCAACCTCTTGTTGGATCTCAGCGATTTGGGCTGTGACAACCTGGCCTTGCTGCTCCACAATCTGTCTAAGTTGCCCCAATTGGGTCTCAGTGGTGGTCAGGCGGTGGCCTGTCTCATGAAACCATTGCTTGAACTGGTTTCCCTGAGCTTGCAGCTCGGCAATGTTCACTTCCAGCCGCTGCACATCAGTGCCAGGTGCAAGTCCAGGAGGAGCCTGCTTGATCTGATTCTGGATCTCTTTGCAGATCGTATCATGGAGCTGAGAGGATCTGGTAGTCGAAGAGGATGGCAAAGTGGAAGCAGAAGAAGGTTTCTGCCAATGAGCCCAAGGATCTTCGCCCTGTTGCCATGGATCAGATGTGTTGGCACTGGAGGTCGTGGGATGGCCTTCTTTGAGAAAACGCTTGGTGCGATTCGAGGCAACCAAGGGTTGACGTGCAGTCTGGTTGGTGACTTCCTTCTGCAAGGTGATCAGGATGTCTTGATCAAATCCAGGCAGCACCTTGTTCGGCGGAGGAGATTGAGCTCCAATGAGCCAAGTTTGGCCTTGGAGATTGCCTTTGGTAGGCTGGAGCGGCTTTGCAGCCCATTTCCAAGCCGCAAGCAGTTTCACAACTTGGGCTCTCTGCAGGCCAAAAGGGACAGGGAAGATGGAGTACACCTGCTTGACCTCGACGTCCACATAGTCGTCATCTGGACGCAGCTCCTCATAGGATTTCTTCTCGTTGATTTTGGCAACTCGAATGCCAAAGCGGTGATGCAATCGTGCAATGGCAATCCCATGAGTGCAGGTTCTGAGCTTGTGCATGGCTTGATCTCTGTCGTGACCTGCTAACCAAATGACACTGAAGAGCTCATGTGGACCCTTGGATTTGGAGGAACGCGGTTCAATGTAGACCCCACGTACAGCAAGACGAAGAAGAGGATCAAGCGCAGCAGCAGGAATGCGCATCATCACCTGAAAGTAATGTGCATGTTCTGCCTTGGTGGCTTTGCCCTGCTGATTGCAGAAGCTTCGTGCCCAGAGGTCCATGATAACTCCTTGAAGTGATTCACCCACCGGAGCATGAAAGTATTGGCAATCTTTGCCACATTGTCGGCCAGGACAAAGCCGGAGAAGAGGCACCAATTGGATGAGGGTCTTGATGGGGCCTTCTATCAATTCTGCCCAGGTGAAGTTCACTTCATCTTGGAAGACCTGGATCTTGAGGATCTCAGTGTCAGTCACCTCCAAAGATGGAAGCTCGCTCCTTGCGCTGGATGTCCCCATCACTGAGATTGAGGAGGGAACCTTGTAGAAGAAGAGGTTCATCAGTGGCCGTACAAAGAGCTGGAAAACAGAGATGCTGGATTGCGGCTTCACCGCAAAAGGTCACGAGGAATCTCCGTGTTGATCAGGAGACCCAGGGTGGTTGAGCTGATGCTCTCCGCAGCCTCAATGAATGGTCTGGCCTCTTGGTAGGTACAAAAGGCTAAGCCGGTCGCATCTTGTCCAACTTCGCTGAAGGCAATCTGAGGAATTTCGTCTCCATCCGCATCGACAAAGATGTCTGGTAGAAGACGAAGAGTGGTTGGATCAACCTGTGGAATGGACTTTGCAGTGGAGCTCTGCTTTTTCTGCTTGGCATGGGGAACAAAAGCGCCATGTTTCTTCTTCGCTTGCTGGGCAATGTGTTGCTTCAGCTCATGTTCATGGACCCATCTGAATCTTGTACTTGGTTTGGAAGCCAAGCCCTTGAGAGTTGCCCAAGGATTGGAGGTCTGGAATGCCTCATTGATGGAGCTTGCCCCCAAGATTTTGATAGCATCAGTTGCCCTTGTCATCGCTGACTCTGTTGGAACGCCCTTCTCTTGCAGAAAGTTGGCCAATTTCTCAGAGGGATCAACAGAACGCCCCAAAGGTCGACAAGATGTTTTGGCAGCTTGATGACCAACCAGCACCTGGTGAAGTCGGAGTTCATCGTCTGGTGCAAAATGCCCATCAAGTCCAAGGGCAAGACAAAGATGCATAATGGCCACAGTTCCACAAGTGTGTGGATAAGTTTGCGGTTGCAAACTGAAGGGCTCAATGGAGTCACATGGAATACGAAGCACCGAGCACAAAGTCCAAGCCAAGCTCGATGCCTCTTCCATGACATGTTCTCGAAGTCCATCGAAGTAAGTCCAAGTAAGGCATGAAGCCTCGACAAGTCCACAAAGAAGAGCCCAATGTTCCTTGGCCTGGAAGATGCAAAAGATCTGTCCATTGCTCTCATGGTACAATGCTCGAAGTCCATCACATTGAAACTGAGTGGCGGTGCCCATGAGAAGTGCCGTGGCCATTGACGGAGTGATCATCAAAGGAGGCTCATCATATGGTCCAAAGGTGTGGCCACAAAGACTGACCAAGGCTTTCCAGACAGTCATGTCAGTGAGTCCCAACTGAAGTCCAGGTTGGGCAGATGGCAAAAGTCCAAAAGCCATCATGCGTGGAAGAGCTGGTGTAGCAAATGCTTGAAGACTCAAGCTGCCCCAGACACGATAGTCCAAGCCATAAAACTTGCCGTGCTCATCCTCGAAGTGATCGATCCCATCAAGGTCACATTGGTGCATTGCCTGAAAGAGAAATGAGCCAGGGCGCAAGATTGCCACATGAGTGTCGTCTTGGTACTCAAAGACAATGGCAAACTGAGCAAAAGGATCCTCAAGGTCCACACCCTGCGTGATTCGAATGCCATATGGGCCATAAGCCCCTTGTTCCAGAAGAATCTGATCCGCAGGCAATTCGCGAGGTCCATCACAAAGGTGCATCATTTCTCCATGAGCAAGCGTAAAGGTTTCAGCTCGCAGCAGTTGAGCAACTGTGACTGAGCCTGAGGCCAAAATGCAGACAAGTTCACCGTCAGGGAGCAGAAGGGAAAGTTGCCGAGGAATATCATCAGTCTGACGAAACATGTGGTGCAAATCTCGAATCATCTGTCGCTTCATGGTGTTCAGCTGTTCAATGGCCTGGGTCTTCGCTTGGAGTGAAGTACATCCCATTGCCATAGAGCAAAGTTGTGAGAAAACCCACATGGCCTGCAAAGGTGAAGCCAATTGCCCAATGAGACATAGTGCTGAACGAAGATCTGATAGATGAGAGACAGTCAAAGGAACTCCATGGAGTGCAAAGAGCTCAGTTGGATGCAAGTGCCGTGGTTGCCCATGAAGACGTGACACCACAAAGCTGCCCCTGAGTCCCTTTGATCGCAAGTTGCTTTCTGAGAACGGAAATTCCCTGCAACCACAAGGGCATTTCGTCAAGATTGAACCGTAACTATGTAAGAATGTTGATGCCATATCATTCATTCCTAGTAGTCTCTGATCGTTGCCATATTCAGGATTGGAATAAAGACAAAGCTCAGCCGTGGTGAGTTGCAAAGCAGTTTCATCTTTCAAACTCCACAATCCCCATCCAGGCAAAATAGATCGGATGGTCTGAAAGCCCTCAGCTATTGGCCATTTCTGGAAAGCCATGGTGTCCCAGTGCGCAGGACACAAAATCACCCACCAACGGTGACGTCTGCATGGCCACTGATGGCTCAACGCCAATGTGGTTTCATGAATCTTCCAACCCATGACTTGTGCTATCTCTTCCAATTCCTTTCTGACTCCAGCATCAAACTGCGCTTGCGGTGTGCATTCCAGTATGAGACACTGAATCATATGAAGGTATGCAGTTCTGAGGATTTCTCGCAAGACTCTATGCCTGGGATCTAATGAGCCAAGCTGCTGTCCCTGAGTACTGTGAGGTTGACAAGGAAATCCTGCCACCAACGTCGATGCCTTGCCACCAGCAAGATGCAAGTCTCGCTTGGATCGATCATCACAAAGATCTCTGCAAAGAACATGCCCATGATGGTTGAGTGCAAGATGTTCACATGCCAAAGATGAACTATCTAATGAAGCAATCACTTTGCCGCCAATCATGCTGCATCCAAGTCCAATCCCCCCCATACCGGCGCAAACTNACAAGAACGTGGGTCTGGTTTCACTGATCACAGCATCATACACCGTGAAGATTCCATCAGGAACAGGAGTGGTGAAAATCATGGTGCACTGAGTTCCGACCAACTGAACTTCATCCAAGTCTCCAATCTTCCGCAGCTTCATGAAGACACCGCAGAAGCGAGAGTCAGCTGCCCCAGGCACATGTAGAAAGCTAGGGACTTCCATGGGAGTAGGAACACTCAAGCGTTTGGTGGTCAACAGCCTCACCCCTGGTAGGCACTTGGGCCAAGGCTGGGTAACCAACTTATAACTGCGACCACCTTGTATAGATCTAGCCGAGGCGTTGGAAGACTGGGGCAGGATTTAGGGATGGTGAAGCCGTCGAAAGAACGTGAATCAAACGTGGCTTTCTGGGCCATGAACCATTTAGTTCAATGATTTACTCCCTATATATCTCAATGTACCTCCATTTTGTTCGGATTTTAAAGCCATGTTTGATGACACCAGAGGCTATATCCCAATGAATCAGCATCATAACATCCCCAATCTTGGCTAGATACTTTAGTACTTTAGTCTTTTACTATGAATGGGAATATCTACTAACCAACTAAAAATCTAATTTTTTGTAAGGTATCTAAGATTGGCACTATTATATATCCTATATATCCATCAACTTATGGTGAAACATCCAGCCTCCGCATCCATTTGGGCGAGGCCGCTCCGACTTTCTTGCCGCCAGTCAGCTGCACGCCGGGGGCCTCTGGACGGAGGAACGGACGCTTCTGAGTCGTTCAACGAAGATTCGCAGCTCTTTTTAATTGGAAAAAAAAAACAATAGAAATAGGTTCTTTTCTTAGTATTTTTTTGATTTTACTATGTTCAGTTTCAATATGTCAATAGTTCTTTGATTCTTCGGCCTGTTCGTTGACCGGTGCAAAGTGTCGAAGATTTAGACACATTCATATTGATGTTTCGTCCTCCAGTCTGGTTGGATTCACCACTAGAGTTTAATGTCCTAAAGACGACCATGTGTCGGTCCATGAAAAAAATGGTACCCAATTTAAGTGGTTGCCATTTTTCAACATCTGGGTAAACCGACTGGTTGAGTAGGATGGTGTTGCCATAGCAAATCCGGACAGTTACTATACATTATATATATATGTATATGTACACAATATTTTTTCATACATATTACACCAGATCAAAACAATGAAGATAAAGTATTGACTTGAACAATTTCGATGAGGGGTCATGATGTAGTCATGGGGCAAACCTATCAAGGCATGTCAAAGTCATTTTTTTGGGGGGGATGAACCATGAATTTGACTATCCGTTTCAGTTTTCATGGCCAATGCATTGCTATGTCTCAGGGGTTGGTCAAAATCAGCGGAGCTGACTGCGCGCAAAAATTGCTACCCCAATAGTTTGACCAATACCCATCTCGAATCATCTAGATACATGACTTTGCAAGAGGGGTCATGGCATGTCATGGCACAGTGCATCGGCATGGGAGCTGGGAGTCAGAATTTGATGCCCATGGAACTGCACTCCCAACGGTAGAACTCCCCAAGTCAGAGCATCAAAACTACCTGTCCACAGAATTCCGTAGGCCCGTGGACACATGGGCTTTATCAGAAACCTACTGTTTTTTTTGGACATGGTTTTGGCAAATTTGGGACAAAATTCTGGTTCCCTGATTTTCACATCAAATCAGATGGTATTACTGGATGCTCATCATATTCATCAACAGGTGGTCGTGTAGGTATAAACACCCATTCTCAGTTTGATCCCCCAATAAATGATTGTCAATTGTTGTCGAAGATACCCTCCGGAAATCACACGTGGCAATGAAAATCCACCATGTATAGATGTTTTTCGAATAAAAACCTCCATTTATATGGAATTTCCTTTATTTTACTACTCGTATGTTTGATTACCAGATGACATAAATATCCCTGTTTTTGTTGGATAAATGCCCATTTGAGCACCAATCAGTGATGGTTCAAATCGCGAGAGTTTTGAGTGTCAAACCTGGATTTTCCAAACGCAAATCCCCATTGGGGCGCTCTGCCATTGGCATGTTGATGACCTAAGTGACATAGATGTGGAAAACCAGCGGTTTCAGAACAAGATCCACAAATGGTCGATCTTCCACATCAATGTTTCAATTTACTACAGGAAGTAGCAAAAGTGTATGCCAGACAGTGTGGCTAGTGAGTAGTGAGTCAATTACCTAATCCTATGTGTAACTTGTTATAGAGCCAACATCATTGATATGACGAGTGTTCAAAACCTCGGTTGGTGGCGCCAAGGCCCGGCTCCTGTGGCAACTACCAGTGGCTGGAGGGCGCCAGCATTTCTTATGGCAGCGACAGTCGGGTGGGGATCCATGGACGGTGGATGGGAGATGGTTGGGTAGAAGATGATGCAAGTAATGAACAGTATTCATTTCATATAATCACTGATGTACTAGTTCAATCCAATTCATATGTATATATCATGTAGACCGTCAGTAATTACCCATGCAAATCGCTGTCAGTGCTGAAATGGTGAGGTAATATACCATTGTTTATGGGTAAACTAAAGATCTAGATCGTTGAGTTGACACTGTGGGTGGTTAGACTGAACCAGTCTGCAAAATCCAATAGGGCGTGAACCCTGTTGTATACAGAGAAAGGGTCATTTCTAATTTACTTATGTATGATATGTGATGCAGATAGACAGACAAACAGACCGACAGACAGACAGACAGAGAGATAGACAGACACCGTTAACAGCGTGTATATGTGTATATATATATATTCATGTAATATACCATGTATAGATATAAGTATATATCGTGCAGATATCCTATAGAGTATAATCTACACATATTGCTACGGATCCAGCCGCTTCCTGAGAAGCGACTTCATCAACCAAATAATAGCTCCAATACTCAGGAGCCGCGGCTGGATTCATATATAGTGTAGATCAATATATTTGCTGGATAGATCATAAATCTATCTATGTTCATCCATTTATTTACCTGTTTACCTACCAATTTTTTTCAGAGATGGTGAGATAGATATAGGCAGATATGTTGTATAGATATATATATATATACACATAGAATATACTGTAAAACATGTACTGCTACCTACTCATAGATATCTAGAAATATCTATGGTAATTTCACTTCCACAGCTGTTGGATCCTGGCCCAGGAAATTGGAGCAACAGCATCCTTGACCTGCCTGTAGGGAAGCCCCAGCTGTAATTTTTGTTGCAGAAAATATCGGAAAATCACCGGTTTTAATGGGGGCTTCCATGGCAAAGTGGGCTTAAGCCTTGGAACATATGGGAATAGACATGTTCTAAAGTGCCGTGGGTTGATGTACCTAGTTTTTAGGGTTGTGTTCGATCCTTTATTCTATCCTTTACAATCAGTGGTGGGTATAATGGATTCTCATCAGTCACGAAGTCGTGGGAATTCCCGTTGTTAACCAAGCGGGTGTTTGTTGTGGAAGGTGCTCAGGTGATGTTGGCTTGATTCTCCAGCTTGGACCGTGAATTGACCTATGTTTTAAAAGGATAGAATAGGGACTAAACCAACAAACATGATGATCTAAGCCAAATCTACATGGGATATGAGACTAATTGGCTTTCTTATTTATAATGTGCATACACCCCATGTAATGTTTGGGGATATATTTCAGTTGCTAAGCATTGGACTAACTCCATGGCCATCTAAGAATGTAATTAAGAACTGTTTGAATTTGCCGGTGGTATCCAGGGGTTATAACATGTAGCTAGACCACTGCTCCTCAAGTGTAAAATCCCGGACCCCAACATTTGCACACTGTATATATTTGAAAGGATTTAGCTTTGTCAGCACCCAGGAGATTTTGTGGGGCATTGACAGTCGTTGCTGATGCGAATACATCGTGAAGGTGAACACTCTGCAACAGGATTCCAAATATTTTTTTCCTGGATGCAGGAATTTGAAGCACATTGAATCGTGGGTTCCTCTTCAAACCCTTTCGAATCCGTCATGAGCTGGAAACATTCGCACCCCGTGCTTTTGATTTTCGGGGGGGCTCTTGTATGAAAATGCGATCCTTGGAACCTTGAAAAATAATCAGTTAACAACATATGTTGATGGGTGGTTCTTTGAGTATTGCATGAGAGCTAGCACCAGGAATTCAATTGGCATAAGAGAGGAACTAATGCTTTTCTGGATGCGTTGGGTATCAGGACCGTTTAGTGAAGCCCCATTCCGGCCAGGAATTGGGCAAGGTTTGAAGTGATGCATTTCCGTCCCAATTTCTAAATGCCATGAATGATGGGAATTGGACTGCGGGAATCATCCCCAAAATAACCAGTGTTATTCATTAATCCCAGATTTTTTTCTAGAACATTCGAATAGTTGTCATATATGCAGCATTGCTAACGATTAACACTAACGATCGAAATCTGATTAATTCTGATAGTTGGAATAATCCTAGAAATAATTACCGTTAGAATGCATGATTAAGCATTTCAAATCCTACACTAACGACTGTATCCCCAACTGTGAAAACTTCCCAGCTCTGCACCCGAGGCCTGGATATTTCCCGGCGGGGTCAGCCTTTGGTTTAGAGAATCCGGTGCAGCTCAGGCCCGGGGTCCGGGGTAATGGTGGTTGATCCATCACTAAAAGGGGATGCTTGACATTGCTTGACCATGAGAAATATGGGGATATGATAAAATATGGCTGGTTGATGATGAGTTCTGGCGTTAAACTGTTCAATATATTGAAGATGTTCACAATCTATGTGGGAAATGTATCAAGAAATCCAATCCTATGCAACCATTGCCAATTTTGAACAAAAGATATGGGACATGTTATGGTATGTTATGGTGGTATAATTAGTTGGATATACGCAGCACTATGATATTTGGGTCCCCCTAAAAAAAGGTTTCTATGCCCATAATTCATGGCAAAACTCACAGGAAACATGAGCTTCTAAACCAGCGGATACCGGGTGCTTTCTTTTCAGACAATTCCACTAAATCCACAGACTCGTTTCGATATGTTTCGATTCTCTTTTCGGTTACTCTTTGAAAGCGATCATTTCGCCTTGACATCTGAGCAGGGTTCAAAAGCCCGGTGGGTTGATGATTAATCCATGAGTATCCAATGTATTGGAGATTATCGTAATCCATGAACTGGGAATCCTGTTCTTATCCAGCCAGCACTTTTTCTTACCGGAATTACGTCCCATCCCTCTTTGAACACTCACATTGCACATCTTTGACATGTTTGCCGTTCGCTGGATGCGGTACTCCCCAAATTGCATGTGTATTCCCCCATCGGTATATCCATTCATTGAAGGGAAATTCTTGGGCAGCCCTAACCTCCTAAACATGTGATGGTTGAAAAAAATAGTCTTCCCATATGTCCTCTCTGAAAATCACCATTTTTGTTGGTAACACCCCTATTGAAACAGGTGACTTGACTCGGCCACCAGGTGCGGTCCAGTGGTGCAAAAGGAAAATGAAGCGGAGGTGGAGTGGAAGCTGACCTACACGGGCGTTCGGAGGCCCAGTTCCTGGAAGTGACCTGAAGGTTCCAGGCCATAGATGTCACTTCCCGCTGCTTGGTTGATTGAAGAAAGAGGGTTCCCCCGATCCATCACTAGGTAGATGATACTAAATAGATCTAAATAGTGTACCAAACAATGCTAAACAAAAATTCCATTTATTCTTCCTAAAAGGACAATATTGCGCCAGGTTGAATAGTTGTTATATACCCTGCCATTTACCAAAGCTGACAAAATAGCTATGGAAAATCGACAATTTACGAGGTGATTCTTCTGTTCACCGCTGCCACCCAGATTCTATGATTTACCGTAAATCATCTATATAAATGGACCACGGCCATTTTCCATAGCTATGCTGAATTACTGAAGGGTAGTAGCCATTGAGAACGGGGATATGTTATAGGATATATTATGGGAGAGATAGTCTATAGTGATCTTTCATAGGGGCATCATAGTACTAATAGTATGAATATATAATTATATATATAAATATAATTATATATGTATGTATCCGAACCAGTGTTTTTTGTTTGCAAGGTATTTTTGACCTGTGATCACTCCTGGTGCCCATCCTCAAACGATCCAAACCTTCAGCTGGATCAGACCCCTTTTTGGGATGGTGGCAGGAGTGTACTGGGGATCCAAACATGATGAAGCACGGCCAGGGTCGTTTTTAGCAGGATTGAAACCAACATAGATCCCAAAAGGTGTGAATGTTTACATATATATGTATATTATACATGTTTTTTTTGGGGTTGTGGATGAACATGTGCCACTTGTGACTGACATAACCGCCAGCCCAGCTCCCAGGTTGTGTACCATCGCTTTATGGGAGTTCCAGTGAACTAATTGGATACGGAGCCCCGGGGTTTAAATTACATAGTTACACTAGATATACCCATGAGACATCAGAAGTTCTCAAGTCCTGCACCCCCAAGTATTTCCATGTTCAGACACACCCATGTGATCTCCTTGCAGTTGTCCCAGGCACGCGCTGGTTTGATCTGTGCCCCCAATGGCATGGCGGTCTATGACACGGCGCGGGGGACGGGCCACGGCTGGCACCTCAAGGTGAACTTCGAGCTATGGATTTTCAAGGCGGTGAGTATTTAATTAGCCTATTTGATATATATATATAAGGTTATATACAGTAGTTGTAACATCCTGAAAATGCAATGTACTAGATTTTGTTTTGGACAATGGGTACATCTGGATTCTGTGGTTGTTCTTCAACAAAACTGGAATCAATGACACCGCTGTTTTGCACAAAAGGAGTTCAGATATTAGACTCTTACTGTGGCTCCAAGCTCAACAACAAAATCCTTCAATTTATGCAACCAAAAGAGTATGTTGCTGCATGTTACTGCAAAAAAGTGCTTTACCCATTTGCATGGGTACCTTGAGTGTCTATGCAGATCAAATAGAGCTTACGAAGAGACTTGTTCTGTGTGCTTTTCAGATCTTTTCAGGTGGGATGATTCTGTGGTGAATCTGCGGGTCAGCCTTTACATCGCATTTGAGGGGTTCCATACATGGGGGTACTCCAAAATGGATGGTTTATATATGTTTATATATTATAATGGAACCCTGTTTAAAATGGATGATTTGGGGGTACCCCTATTTTCGGAAACCACCATATGGGGATACGAAAAAATATGGTTGGCTGATGACTAGGTCTGGGGTACTGTTCAATATATTGAAGATTCTAATACAGGTGGTGTTGGAAATCCTATGAACTATGCGTCCCACTTCCCCATGATTTTGCTGCAACATGATGCAACTTGCACCTCAGTGGGGAGGTCTCAGATCTCAGAAAGTGGCGCGACGATGGGGTCCCATCCTGGACCAACAAATTGACTGGGCATTTTTTTTGTATTCAGCCGATTCAGCCTTTCAATTTTGGGGTAAACTATGGTAAAATGATAAGATCCATTTTGATTCATAACCTACAACCACGCTATGGGCTATGGTGGTATCATGTTTGCTGACTAGTCACTAGTCCAAATTACGATCACAGCAACCATGGATTGATTCTATCGTTGCGTATCCCTCTTTCCTATATCAGCGACCACCAGCTGGTGTAGTTTTTTTTGCAGCAGGCCCTTCCTAAAGTTATCTATCCACATTTGCATCACGCGTTGATGCCTCAAATTATATACCATGAGATACCACTGATAAATCCATTCCATGATTTACAAGATTAGTACAAAGTTGGACTTGTTTTCCATTCAGGTATCATTGCAAATTTGGGTATCATGGGTCATGGTGGAAACCTCCAAATATATCAGGAGTACTTGAGTTTGGCACCGAAAATCACGCGGCTTATTGCACTGAGTTTTCTGTATGGCTTGGTCGGATTTTTGTCGAAAACCTCATTCCATCCACTGGTTGACCATCATTTTTCCAATTAGAATGGCCAGCATATCTACCCTCTGGTGAACTAACATAGCTATTGAAAATGGCCATTTATAGTGGATTTTCCCATTAAGAATAGTGATTTTCCATAGCTATGTTAGTTTACCAGAGGGTACCCCCTTTTGAGATTGACCCAATTATTTTCTCAACCATAAGACTTTGGGTCTATCCTATTTTTGGACAGACCCCCGATGACTAACTGCGACCTGGGGGCCCTTTTCCTGGCTGCATTTTGATCTGTTTGGCGACATGGCTTGAAGAAGATGTTCAAACCACCGGTGGCTCACCCGTAAACTCAATGGTGCTTAAGGATTTACAGGTGGTTCGTACTTTGTTGGAACATGTGAGAAATCTTTCGGGAAAACATCAAGAAAGCTTCGCCAGGTAGCCTTGCTGGGCTCCATCCAACTGACGCCGGTGGCCATGGATGGGTAGAACATGGTTCTTTCAAAACTCGCGGGATTTATCATGATTTAGGATAATTTAGGTAGATTCTTGAATATATTGCTGATGTTTGTTTTGTTTATGAAAAAAACATCAAACATATTCAAGTAAGTTATGCAGCAATGCATAGTTATTCTAAAATCACAATAAACCCTAGTGAGACATTAGCTTGGGGACACCAGCTTGAAATTCGTGGGCAGAATTGGGTGGCACCCCAAATCATCTGAGCTCTGACCTCGACAAAGGTTTGGATCCCCATGAGCATATCCATGGTACGAGTATTTGTACCGTTCTAATTGGTGCCATATTATATTTGTCATTTCCGCAAGAAGTAATGAGGAATATCGCCATTCACCATATCCTAACATACTAGTGCCGACAAGTTGTGCAGATGTCGGCTCTTCTAGTCACTGTTGAGAAGGCAGTAGACTCCGAAGGTGTCAGTAGCACAAATGTGTTTTGCATAGGGTGCATCGAGGAGGGCCAATGGATTTGCAGAAACTGAATTTGAGTAATTAAACCTTGGTTTGATGGATGGATTATATAGTTGTCAGCCATCGCTAAAGAAATAGCTTGTCAAACATTTTCCGCTTCATGGGGAAGACATACCATTTGATCTGCGATATCCCTTTGGGGGCCTTTGTGTCCGTGTTTTACTGGAAAATCATGCTTGTACGCGCATGAGGACCCCAACTTCAGGGTCATTTCAATACAGGAAACGGTGATATACGGCTGATTAAGCATTAAATTTTGGGGGTACCCTATTTTCAGACTGCACAGATTACACGGACATGTCGGCGTCATGTGTTGCTGGCTAAGGTTGAACCTTCCCAGCACAATCACCCCGGAGCATTGGGGCTGGGGTGTTCCAGTGGCATAGCTGGGCTTTGACATGATTTGACCATAACTTCTGGGTACATCATGCCGAGGCGAAAAAGGCTGGCAGCCATGGGAATGTTTGCTCATCCATTCAGCAGCATTTCTAGGTGATCTTGATACGCAGGAGGTTCCACGTATGGTTCTGTCTGGATCTCTGGAAAGCCATGGTCCCCTTTTCGAACATCCCCATGTGGAGGTTTCCCAAAATAGAGGTACCCCCAAATCATCCATCTTAATGGGATTTTCCCTTATAAACCAACCATTTTGGGTACCCCCATGTAAGGTGCCCGCTTTTCCAGCGCAGGACACCTTGTGCACGGAGTTCAAGGAACGATTTCTCAGCGATCTCAGCTTAGCTTTGGTCAAGGCCTCAGGTATCACAACCTCCTGGGGGAAGATGATTTGGAGGTTTCCGTCACGGGGTACCCTAATAGCTGGATGGTTTATTTCATGGAAAATCTTACGAAAATGGATGATTTGGGGTACCCCCATGACTTGGGAAGCCTCCGTTTAACCAATCCCTCCAAGTTCGGTGACACCCCAATGATTCGATGGTTACATAATGAGCCCTTATTACACTAGTGGTTGGTGGGTAAGGGTCCCAGGTTGATTGCAGTCCTTTCAGGGACCGTTGGCGAATGAGTGGGGGTTGGAAAATGCAAAAATGGGGGAGACCACCTGGTCTGGATTGTGTACCTGTTTTTCTTACATTTCTACGTGTTATTTTCAAGATGATGGTCTTATGAATCTAATGTTTTTATTACAGAGCTTGAATGGGGAATACTCTGGCTCCAAGAGATACCCTCCAGTAATCAAACGTGGCTACCTGGAAAATCACCCATTTAACCTCATTTAGTTCGATGTTTTTTTTTCCATTGCAACCTCCATCCTGATAGGGTATTTACTAGCTAGCCATTCTTGTTGGCACCGGAGGGCCAGGAGACTGCAGCATAGATGTGCACATTTGGTATCCCATTATATCACCTTTTTTGATCTGTTTTGCTAGTTGCGACGACTTCTTGTATATCCATAGACCCCCAGTTATCCCCATGAACTATGATTTTGATGGAGATTATGGGTATTTATATCAACATTTTGTGGAATATTATGGGCGTGTCAAAACTTCATATCCCTAAATATTCATAAAATAAAGCCTCCGTAAAAATATCAATATATCCATAAATCATCCATGATATCTACTTGTACCATAAATATCCATAGATATTTATAATAACATATCCATAAAAATATCGATATCCCAGTTGTCTCAGACCCATTTTCGTTCCATTCGCAGGTCATGGCGCTCTCTTCCGCAGGGCAAGTGCCACTGGATGCGAATGCCGTAGGGTGCCCCGGAGCCGTAATAAGCTGGAGAGTAGGGATTTCATATGGGGATGGGTCATAAATGGGGGTACCCCAAAAATGGATGGTTTATAATGGAAAATCCTTTTCAAATAGATGATTTGGGGGTACCCCTATTTTAGGAAACCATCATATGGGGATGGGTCAAAACCTGTCATTATCCATTTTAATGGGATAAACATCCACTTACCAGCTATTTTGGGGTTCACTAGGTACCAGGGTTTTTGACTCATAGCCATATGATTTCAACTATATATGTTCAAAACTATTGTTCTCTAGAAAAAATAGTTCTCTATCAAACTTTCAATAGATTTCTAAAACGTTTATATAAATCTATATAAAACAATATGAAACACATTGTTGAAGTCTAGAGACCCTCACCTGGCGAAACCGAGGCCATGGTTTTCACCATCTAAAAGACACGGATGATCCAATAGAAATGCTGGTATCAATGGGGATTTCATGGGATATACATGGATGTATTGCATTGCAACCTCACGTCGCAATGTCACTGCAAGGATGGGGATTGGAATGGGGTAACATGGGGTAACTATCCCAAAATGGCCGAACTATTTTTCAGGTTGGTCAATCATTGTTATTCATCTATATATTTGTCTAATTTCCTGTTTCAAACATGGTGATGTTCTATTCAGTGCCATGTTTGAGAAGATGACCCCAATGACTTTTACTTTTTGGACGCGTTGAAGTCAGTCATCAGAGTTTTTGCAGGCTGTCTAAGATTCCATGTGTTGGTAGATTTGTATTACATCCATTTGGGCGATGGCCGACATCACCATAGATGATGGTTAGGATCTTGGGAACATGGGGGATCATATCCAAATTAGCATTCTTTCAGATTGGTAGATAAGTTGATAAAGCCAGAGTCTATGCCTCCAAGAGTTCTAGGGGTTATGTATATGATATAAATGATTTAAAATGTATGTTTTGTTTAATTGACTGACAAACGGTGGTGCCACCTTCATAATCTATATAATTCAGATGATATCTAAGGAACTGCAAAATTGGCTGTGGGTTATCAACTTGTTCTTGACAGACCAGGAACGAGTTTCCATGGACAGGGATTGGATGGATATGGATAACTATTACGCTCTATGTCTACAGCTCGAATCCCTATGTCCTATGTTTTTTTTTAATGGTTTCCTGTTTGTATAATTAAACTTGTATAAACCCATACCTCGTAATGATATATACTGATATTCGTAATCAAATCATGGAAAATCCTTTGGCTTGGGAGATGGCTTGTTCTTGCAAATTGTGATTCCATTTGCATCCCACGAACACGTCATATCATTTTTCTTATAGGAATTTGTAGTCGCCAAGTAATAAAGATAACCTAATGATTCCTAATGATGGTAGCATGACCACGCCGTGTAAAATTGAGTTGGGTATGTCCCTTCAATATGTCCGTTACATATATATATATATATATTCAAATTACTAAACCATATTAAACCATAAAATGTTTGTTTGTATTTAGATTGTTTGTATTCCCATATATATGTATAAGATCTATACAACCATATATATTTATATATATACACACATATACCCCATGATTTTCCCATGAAAGAAACCACAACGACTCAGATCTCCCCGAGTTCGCCCAGATGATGGCCGTAGACCTGGCCGCCTGCGCCCGGCGCCTTTCCCTGGCAGAAGCTCCACGGCAGCTACAAGAGGCGCTGGAGACGTCGGTGTCCTTCACGGTGAAGGCGCGCGCGTGGCGCGCGCGTTTGGGGAACCCCCCAGGGACGCCAGTAAGGACCCCGCAGGGACCTGAAAAATGCGATGTTTGGGCTGGTTTCACCATGGTGTTAACCGTTCAACCCATGGAAAATAGAAAGATTTTATGGATTTGGATGAGAGAGAGTGGTATTTTTTGGGGGGCTGAATGGGATATAGATCCGTATGATTGGGTGTGAACCTGATAATGGTGGATTTAGGATCAATGTATGGCACTTTTTTTCATGGAACATGTGGGAAAATTGTGTTTAACATTGTTTAACCATCATATTTAGGGATATCCACCTTCATTACTTTCATTGTGGAAAACACATATTGGGGATTATTATTGGTAGAAGCATATAAAACAACGTATTGGGAGCATAGTCTGCAAAATGAGGAGGAGAACCTTGTTTTCAGACACACCTTTTGTGAAGCAAACCCGAGCACTACTTGGGGATGCAGTTGGGTTTACTAACAGATAGATATACATATCACCATGGTAGATATCCCCATGAGTTGTGCAATCGCCAGGTGGCCAACGACGCGGAAGCGCTCATGCTGCAGTTCGCTGTGACAGATGCAGATGCCAGTCAGGGGATCCCAGTTCCAGCATGTTCCAGCCATGGCCGGGACATTCAAGAATGTGGAATGATTTACCTGGGTTTGCGATGAATCTGTCTTTTCCCTACTGTGAAATCCACCATGTGGATCTATTTTTCGGGAGAATCTATAGGAAATAGTGTTCTTTTTTGGAGCCCCTTAAGACTTTAAGCAAATCCAAGTTTAAGGCGTATAAAATTGATGATGTTGGGATGGACCCCGGGAACGTGTTTGACGAAGTGGCACCATCCCAACATCAAGCATACTGTAGTTAAGCATAGGTCTCGTTGCGGAATGATGCAATGATTGTGTCGCTCCAAGATGCATTAGTTAACTGTACCACGACAGCAAGTGCTGCAATTCTGAAAACTCATGTTGTAACCCAAAAAACGCATAAATACACGCTATGATTGTCCAACACGAACATCAGATGTTCACATCATCGCAGATTTTTTGGGGTTCCACGGGTTCCATCCGGTTTCGACGGATCCCGTTGCCCAGGCGATGTGTTCAAACGCGTCTT
This sequence comes from Symbiodinium sp. clade C Y103, assembly GCA_003297045.1. Lineage (NCBI taxonomy): Eukaryota > Dinophyceae > Suessiales > Symbiodiniaceae > Cladocopium > Cladocopium sp. clade C. The sequence continues at coordinate 136,687 of BGPT01000012.1, forward strand.
CGCTCTGGCGCTGGTCTCTTCCTCTGGGATTGAAGCGACAGGCGGGGATCCAAGTCATGGGAAGAGTTTTAGGTCGTCCATTGTTAGTAAACACAGGCAATGAAGAACATGCCCGGCAAACATATGCAAAGATGGATTTCAAAAATAAACAACTAAATGTATGTACAACACACAGGAAACTGCAATCAACAAACAACATGCCAAAAGGGTGTGGATATCACCATATATAATCATATATATATATATCACCCTTATCACCATGGGTACAGTGTGGTACGGTGATGAGCCCCTATCAGACAAGTGGATACGGTTGTGGGGGTTGTGGGGCCATATTCACAAGTTGAGGTCGAGGTCATCGCTATATCAGACCCCAAACAATAAGTTTGGGATTTGGATCCACTTCAATGGTGATCTGATGTGATATGTTCTTTTTTCCATGTGTTTCTAGGTGTAAGACTTAGATAAGATGTGAGAACAACATGTCAGACTGATACCTTACTTGACAAGTTCCTGACGTGGGTATGTGTCAAGCTTGTCACTATCCAAACTGACCACAAAATGTGCGAGTTAAGCGACGTCATTTGGTTGGTGCTTTTCCATGCTTTTCCCATATCACTTACTGTATGCCCATATTTGTTGGTACAACATGGTGCAACCGCCAAGAATTTTTGATGGAGTCAACTCCCATTTGTTGGTTGAAATTCTTATTCTTTTGTGGGTTGAACTCCCATGTTTGTCATTGTTCAAACTTCCCCAATGCTATTGGTAAAGTCCATGGTGACTGCTGGTAGCAAGGCCTATCCATCAAGCCATTCTTGGAGCTTCCATCCCATCATACCATGGTCATCGGTCCAGAAAGGTGGACAGCTATCCTTAAAGTGGACGGTCCCCATGGATTCCCATTCATGTCCAGGGGGCCCATTCATCCTATCTATCTTGACCAGGGTGCAGATGATTTTCCTACGTCCCATTCTATGGTATCCCATATGTCCCCACACTGTGTCCTGGTAGTTTCCTTTTTTTCCAGTGCAGTTGGTGTGTATATATGTGTATATTCATGTATGTAGATGTATATATTCATGTATGTATATTTATATATTCATGTATGTATATGTATATATATATATATACATATAAATGATATAGATACTGCAGATGTATTTGGACCTTTTCTGATGGGTCACATCTCCTATATCCTCGTTATATCCCCAATTACGGATGAATGTCCCATCAGAAACCCATCATAAACCTATCATCAAGCCCATATTCGGCTATATCCATTTTATACCCATTCTTATCCCCATTCTTATCCCCATTTACAGATGCTGGTGGTTATATACTGGGGATGATTATAGGTTAAAACATATAGGATTTATATATTTGATAAACTATATGGTTTATATATATATGGATTTCCTATGATATCCCTTCATAAACCCCAATGTTTGAGCGACTCCCCCCATGGATCCGAAACGGCCGTCTCGTCAACTCTACAAAGCCCGTCAGGCATTGTGACGTCTCGCATGACGCGCGATATTCTGTATCTCATCGACGAGCGCCTCAGATTTTTTGCGGTGAGGTGATGGCAATTGGTTTGGGACCTGAAAAACGAATTATCAAATTGTGTATCTATATATATATATGTATACATATTGGATTGTCATGGGATTATGATGGGATTACAATTATATATATATATATATTATATATATATGTAACTCGAGATATCTGGAGAATAATGGGATGTACCATCCCCGCAAAATTGGCATAGACCCTGAAAATAATCAATTTTTGGTAGGAACTCATCTTCCAACTCATCTTCCAACTCATCTTCCAACTCATCTTCCAACTCATCTTCCAACCCCCCACTGATGGAAGGGTCTAACTTAATTTGGGGGAGTGTCGGAGAAAACGCCCCAACATTTGATGGTAAGAGTCGTCCATGTTCATTTGAAGTCCATTTGGAGGTATGCAAGCCATTTCGGACACACCCAGAGGAATCAAACATGGGAACTTAACTGCACCAGTACACATGGATATTGACTTGCAGAGCAGAAAAAATCAGGATCTGTGGCTTATTAATAGCAACATCTACATGTGTGTACCAATCTTGTACGTACTCAAGATTTTGTGAATGGCATGTATTCTTCGCTGGATTCCGGCTAGTGAACACCTGGGAGATGCCTCCCAGTAGTGCGATTCCGGCGGTTGTTCACAGTGGTTGACATCTCCAACACATGATGTTGGAAGGGTGACATCGTTGAAGCCACGTGCTTTGGCGGTTTCAAATAGGTAATATATATATATATAGTTATACATCATTATATAATGTTATACATATTTTTTGCAGTCCACCTTGAATGACGATCTAGAAATATCTAGAATGAATCCCAACTGGCTGACACAATTTATCTCGATGAATGGCTCAGTACTTCGATTTTTTTGCCTTGAATTATTTTCACGGTAAATATCAAGCTGTAATTCGTGTTTGTTGGTTGAGACGTAAGATTAAAGCTTAATTCGGCTTTTGCTGGTTGATATGTCAAGGGTTGATACTTCGGATGTGTTTGCTTTACTTACATCCCCAGGTCTATATTGCCCACGTAAGAAAAAATCACTTGGGATATGAACTCAATAAGAACCGAGTTGAATCATGTCGGCTGACCCAGATCATTCGTTGGATTAGTTCACTTGGTTCAATTTAGTGGGAAAATCCGCGGTTTCCGAATGTTTCCGGTGAAGATGTTCCCCAACCAACCACTCCGGCTGCCGGTTTGTTTCCCCTGTTGAAATGTGAGGCCAGACGGCACGCAAGTGTCTGTGGTGCCTGGGCAAAGCTATTGAAAGTGGCCATTTAGTCCGTTGATTTATGTCTCAAACATGGTGATTTTCCAGTTCGCTATGTCAGTCCTTTAGAAAAAACGATGACTTTCCATATGGAGGTTTCCTAAGTCATAGGGGTACCCCCAAATCATCCATTTTAATAGGATTTTCCATTATAAACCATCCATTTTTGGGGTACCCCCATTTTAGGAAAGCCCCATATCTATCATAGCTGTCCACTTGGACCTGCGTCCCACTTCGGAAGTGGTTCGTCATAGTGAGTTCAGAAATCAGCGATTGTTATCATCAGCCGGGAGCTAGTTGGAGCTACGGATTGAGTTTCCCAACCACATGATAGATCATGTTCATATTCTGGGGATCAGATTTGAATAGTGATCTTAAAATCAGGTGCAACGGATTGTTTAAACAGATGATGTCATGATATCTGATGTGGTCACTATGGGAACAGGCAAAGCAACATGTTCTACCGCAGATGTTGGTACTTTAATAGGTCGGATAATTGGGGTTAGAGGTACATGTTCCCACGGTTATCAAACATGGCCTGCTGGAAAATCCCTCATGAAAAGATTATTTTCCCGCTAAAACCGCGGTTTATAGGTGACTTTTCTAGCCAGCCACCTTTGATTACTGGGAGGGTACAGGAGGTGAATATACAATAATGCGTATAGATAGGATGTACATGCACCATGGATGATTTGGGCATTACATGCTATCCAATGAACCACGGTGGGCATGGCTTAAGTTGGTACTCTAACATAGGATGGTACAAAGAATGACTGGTCGAACTTTTGTTCTCAACAGGTCAATAGTCAATGAATTGGTTTGTTGGGAAAATCTCAACCGGAAACCATACACATGTTTAATGAGATGTGATGTTTTTTCATTTTCTTCCTCAACATGTTCCCTTCAACCAATCCAATGAACAGAAACTTTGACACGGATCCTGGCTATGTAAACCAAAACCCACTGGCCCAGAAACCCTGGCGGAACCCCGGCGACCCAGGTCAAACCAGATGGTCCGGACCACTCAGAAACCCTTGGGCAGATGGTTGCTGGACCCTGGATATAAAGCTGGAGCACAAAACAACTTGAGGAAAACATCAGGGAAAGTTACAAAATATACAAAATATATCCATATTTATCCATATATTATATTTATATAATATATATATATATAATATATATATATATTAATATATATATATAATATATACATAATATATATATATATATAATATAGATATATACATAATATATATATATGCATTGTTTTTCCCAATTGATTAATTTCAGGTGGGGTGTCCATTTGTTTATATAATTTACTGGAGATTGTGTTCCTTCAATATCCATCTTGATGGACACTTTTTTCGGGTCTAGGCTACCAGGGAGAACAGCCACTGGTACCTGCATGGTACCCTATATGTAATAGGTTTTGACCCATCCCCAACTACTTAGCAAATGGATTATTGTAATTGGGATTTTTGGTGATTTATAGAAAAAAAAACGACTCACTAATGCTAATCCCATGGCCCATCTAAGTAGAGGAATATCTCATCCCAGACCTCTCAGACGGGCGACACCACTTCACGATCCTCCTGAGTCATTCAAGCCACGGCAGGGTGTGTCTGGGATGTTCCCTCTATTTATTGCCATTTTACTGTGGAACATGAGGTTCTAAACGACTGGATATTGGGATGGATATACGATATATACCCTATTTTCAGACAAACATGTGTATGAACAACTCGTTTTTGAGTGTTCTATTTTTCAGATCATTGAGCAAGGAAGCCAACGATGTCTCAAATTGGGGGAAAACAATGGAAAAAAGAACACATGCTGCCCGTTTAGAGAGGGAACATGACCCAACATCATTTGAATCCATTGGATCTAGGAACAGCTTAGCCATGGCAACTTTTAGATCAGATGAAACCCCTCTCACACCGCCAGTGTTTTAGTTTTTCTTAGGTGACAACAACACCAACAATGAGACGGAGACCAATGGAACAGGCATGCCAATGAGTTCTTGCACTGGTCGTCATACATGGGATAGATGTGGAATTAGTATTATTTGGTATTGTTTTTTGGGTCAAAGTTTTTCATCAACAAGGGTTGTTGATCTCTAGCCGCTCATGTGTGTTCGAAATAGGACGGGATGTTTTGAACTGTTTGGAGGTGGGGGGACTCATTGTCATGTTGTCAGGTTTGGGTCTGAAATTGGAGTTTAGCCCCGAGATGGTGATCATGGGACGAATGATGAACCATCGGACTATGGGGCACCCTTTTTTAGGAGATACACATTCAAACATGTTGCTATGCAGTTGCTAATTCAGCTGGCAGTCGTTTGATACAAATTGAGGTTTGCCCATGGGGACATGAATCCAGCAGCCATGCTAGGGCATAGGGGGGGTCGGTGGGAGCGAGGTGTTTTGAGGGGCAACAACGTTTACTTGCATTGCACACGTACCTGCACTGGGACTGGCGCCAGATCAAACCAACGATAGGTGCCATGGAAGAAAGCAAGGTAAACTCCCATGTTTGGAGCAATCATATTACCAATGGGCGCTGCAGAGTGCACGCCTGATGAATGGCTGAAGCACGAAGCAAAAAAAATAGTTTCTGCCAAAGACATTTTGGGCCATTTCCAAGTGATGTCGTCATTCCAATATGTCATACATTTTCGAACGAAAAGAACCAAACACCAGGCCACCGGCCACCGGCGACTTAGTTCCCATCTCGTTTGTCGGTAGGGTTCATCAGCCAACTGGTAGCTCAACTCTGGCGCCCCAGAGTGCTGAAATGCTTGTAGGTAGGTTCTACATATGCCCATAATTCACCCATAATTCGCAGATGAGAATCCTTGCTCGTTCCTGGTCTGCTGGTCTGCCAGCCCAAAACATCACTGTTGGGCAACCAAGATTTGATCAATGGCCCTTGGTGGGTGGTGGGTCCAAATTGGAGACTTCCCAGACTCCACTCGTTGTTGCTCGATTTTAGGAGGGAAACCAAAGGTCCTCGGATTTTCTTATTTTCGGACACCCCGCATCCCGCATAACCTCTCCATTTTAACTCGTTATGCTGGTCAATACTACGTGTTTGGGGCAAAATGCGGATGGGTCAAGACCTCACCAACATTCAGAGCTGCCATGGGGTCAAATCCTCAAATGTCAGGAGAAGAAGACGAAGATTTCTTGGGCTCTCCTGCCGGGTTGCTCGAGATCTCGAAAGATCCTGAAGTTTGGGCAGTTTCGTATATCTGTTTTGATAAGAGATAGATGATGATAGATGTAGAAAATACATGAAAATACCTAAACGGATATTGCAAGATGTGTGTTTCCTCAGATTGGAAACCCCCCAATCCTCCCCATATGCCCACAGTGGAAGTGATCGAGCCACAAAAAAAACATCAAAAACTACGGATTTTCTGAAGGTGTTCCTATAGATTGATCTATTTTTTGTTGGTATGTTAAAGGTTTTATGGGGAAGACCATAGCCAGATCAGCTTGCATTGGGATGTGCAAAAAATAACTTTGACTGTATGGTTCCATACAGATTTGGCACCCCCCGGACCACAAGACTTCCACAAGGTGAAATGAAATAGTTTCTTCACTAGTGGGGCCCCCAAAAGTTATGTTTGCTGGTTTACAACCAACTATAGATATGTAGATATATCCCCCTAATTATCCCTAATCAACCCAAGAGTTATTGTAGTGAAGTAAGCCAACAAGCAGCTATCGACCGGGGGCCCGTCATTGTAGGATGAATAGTTGATGGATTGGATTTGTTCGCAAAGGGTTTCCAGTCGGCCGCAGACCGGGTCATGATGTCCTTTCGCTGAGAAATGACAGGTAAAATATCTTATATAGATATCTTTGCATTCCCAACTTAGATCATCCATGTAGATCCGCATAGAAACCCCATTTTTTTAATGGTAGTTCATGCATAGAAAGCCCCAAAAAAGATAGCAGCATTGAGGCCTTCATTGGTCTCGTTGCAGGGGGCAGTCGCGGGGCGCCAGTTATCGAGAGGTGATGTTGAGATACCAAGGTGGGGTTGCCACCTCCAAAAGGAAGAAACCCTGAAGATGTCCCTAGTTCGGAAACTAGCCTTTCAGCAAGTCATAACAGGCTTGTGATGTAGAGATGGTGAGGATTTTGTTCGTCCTGGTCGGTTGAAAATGGTTTTTCAACCTCTGGCTTTGGTACCTGCAAAAACATGGGGGAAACCCAGGAGCCAGGATCCAAGGGTTTAAAAAATGCTTTAGCTTTAAAGCTGTTCAAAAACTCGCCCATGTTCCCGGTCTTTTGAAAAGCCAAACTAACATGGCTTTTCACATGTTCAGACACATTGATGACATCATCAGACACATCCGTAAAATTTACGTGACAATTGACTACAGCATGACTCACCTCTCAAGTGACCGACAGACAATCCACCCTGGGTGTCTTGATGATTTCTTTGCCATTCTGATATCCAATAGAATTATTTAGCTATGCAAGGTTGCACTCTCCAGTAAATGTTCGACCCAGAAAACTTATCTTCCAACGCCGACTGATGGCAGGGTGGTCATGTTAATGAGTATATCCCATTGGTCTCTAGATATTTTGAGATATCTTGAGTTATATACCCCGCTATAATCCCATTACTTTCCCAGTATTTTGGGGGTTGATATCCCACTATGGTCCCATTTTATAAATCCCAATTCGATATCCCATCATATATCCCATTCTAATCCCAAGGTTGGTTGATATCCCGCTATTGGTATCATGGGGAGTATGGAACGCCAAGGCTGTTGCTGCTGCTGTTGTTGTGTCGTTTGTTGCTACCTCCGGCGACGTTACATGGTGGAAATCTACATTGTACCCTGGCGAAAAAATCCGAGGCTTTGCTCAAAGCTGGGATATATGTATATATAATATAAATGATGATTTAACATGATTTAAGTATGAAACGTAGTGAATTTCATGGACTTTAATCAACAACAATGATGATTTCATGGGATTTGATCAACAAAAATGATGATTTCATGGAATTTGATCAGCAACAAATAATTATCATAATTAAATGGGGTTTCACCAAGAATCATGGTGATTGAATGGGAGATTTCATGGAAGAATAAAAGACTTGGACTTGCCGAGTCGATGATTTTTGAAGGTCCCAACAGGAAAGGGTTTTGGATCAGCAGATCCAGATGATTGTCACTCTTGGGTGTCAAATGGGTTCTCTTACCTCTTCATATCTCTTGATTTAGCCACAAAATTACCCTGCATCCGAGGTGTTGGGGGCACCCCTGCTCGGGAAATATAGGGATTTGCCCAGCACAGAGTGAAGTGCTCATCTATGGGGATGGTCATAGCCTATGATTTTCCTATATGAATGTAATGAGGGGGTGTGCACGTCCATACCCAGCTTGACCCACTCCAGCTTGGGTCCCTAGGTAGTGTGTAACCTTCTCAGCTAATGGAGGATGGCGGTACTCCCGACAACTAGACACGTTTTATGAACAAAGAAAGGAGGTTGTTCGACGTTTTTTCAAATGCTTAGGACCAAGCCTCAGTAAATTGTGTTGTTGGGGGTACGTCATTCATTGTTGAGTATCCAAGACGCATGTCATTTAATACGTTGGGTGGATTCTCACTGTATATAACACTAAAATATTTTACAACTGCCACAATCGCATTTCAGATGTCTAGTAGAGAAGTTGATGTTATTCAGAGTCCCCTGAAAGGGTCCAATCATTTCATGCTGTGGGTTCCCTTCACCCAATGTTCCTCGTATACTCTACACCTCCATGATATGGCTGAAGGTGTCTGGGTAACATCTACCATACGCGCCCTGGGTCTTTCTCACATTATACCCCTTTTTTGAATTGATTTCCCTAGCAGAAACCACAAGTTTGAGATGATTTTGGGCCCCCCATTTTCAGAAACACCATGTGGATTCTGATTTTGGATTCAGATTGCTCTGTCCTTCGTTTTGCGCCTCCAGGATTCCGAAGAGAGTGAAGAGGAGGAAGCCACATCACCAATTGATGGCCCAACCACCAAAAATCCTGAGACGAGCGTTTGGTTTTTGGGGGGAATCATCCGCAGCCAAGCTTTTCTGGTGACATATTATACCGTAGCAACCTCAAATAGATAGAACAGTTGGAAACCTTGAGGTTATGGAAGAATACTCATCCACAGCATCCTGGAAATACTTTTGTCCAAAGATGTGTCTGAAGTCACTGTCCACATCGGGGAGTCACTATTCACAAATGACCCCCGTTGTTATATCAGTGAGTGAGGGTGGTCAACTGGTTAAAAAACACCGTACTGTAGGTGATTCTTGGGGTAAAGACTAACTCCCCCATGTTAACTCCCTCATGTTTTGTGGAGAAAAATGGTTGTGGGGTCAAAACTAAAACCCTTGTACCCTAGGTAAGCCTAGGTATCCTAAAATAGGTGGTTCATGGATGGTCCCCCAAATATATCCAAATATGGTACCAATAATGGGGGTTTGACATGTTTTGAACCATTCCCAAATTACATTTTTTTGACCAATACCCCATTTAAGCACCCCACTCGGTCAAGTGGCAGGACTTTGAGGACGACAAGATCGTGGACATTCCCGATGATTGAGGCGACAACCTCCAGTAGTTTTTTTAGTAAACGCAGCGTGATGCAAAAAACTGTAGTAGTAAGAAAAAAATACTGCAATCATGACAATAATCAATTGTGATTCTGCTAATGATGACAATAATACTAGCAGCAGAGTGGAAGGAAACTTGTCATGCAATTGACAGTCTCATTCTGTGTTTTAAGTCTTCCTGCCACAGGCGTATGATTTGGCAAAAGATTAGAGGACCCGCAAAGCCAGCGCTTCAAGATGTTGCAAATAGGGGAATATCCTGATTTGGGCCCTCCCGCAATTTCGAACACGGCCATGTGTTGTTTGTGTGCTTCATTGTGTTTGATGGTGCTCTCAACGCGGAGATCTGCAAAGCAGATCTCAGTCGGGTTGTGGGGGGCTGAGGGACGCAAGGCAGTAGTGCAATTTGTTCTTTTTTTTTTGAATCTGTCACCAGTTTTTTTCGCAGATTCATTCGGCACCCCTGGCAACCTGTTTTGAGCGGCCCAGAGCACGTTTCACAGTTGGAAATGTCACTCCGTTCTGAAGGTTCGGGGAGTGACCCAAAACTCCAAGACTCGGCTTGTGTGGCCGACAAGGGGCCCTGGCGACAAAGCATTCGCCGTGAATGTTGCATGGCTGCGGGCGTTGATGAATGATAAAGCTTGGTGAATGGTATCTGGGCCGCAAAAAACATATATATATATATATTCAGTAATGATTTAGTAATGATATATAACATATATAATATATTATATAAGATAAGACAATATGATATAATAGTAATACAATATGATATGAATATATTTGAATGGATTTCCTGGAGAGAATCTTCTTAGATGAGCCATGCCCAGCGGGATGCAACGCCAAGGTGAGAACTATCAACAGAGGGACTTTGATTTGAATGATGCTTTTATGTTATTTTTTTATGTTTTGTGTTTTTCCTCCAACAAAAATCTTAACCACATGTCACCACCACTGGCGCTCACTCCAATGACGCATACCTGGAACTAGAGCGTTTGATTTGACATGTCAGATGGAATCATCCCATCGTCTGCGATCGCAGCCACCAGTAGTGGTAGGTTTCTCTGTATATTCGACGATGCTGTCATTCATGGCATCAAAAGAGTTTCGGGGAAAGGCTCGCAGCGTCGGTATAGTAATCCAAACAAATACTCAAGAAGCATCAGAGGGGAGACAAAGCGGGCCCGACAACTCATGCAGATTTTCCATGATTTTCCAATTGGTTAGTCCACCATGACGGAGGAATCTGCAAGGAATAGATGATGATGAGAAAGTCGGCCCGGGTCCACTTGTGATTTTGGTCAACAAATCTGTCAAGCATTCTATTGGTTGTGTCCGTTTGGTTCATGATTTGAGACATCCACCTAGGTTCCAATGTATTTGAGATTTGCGAAGTGGATTTCCAGCAGCAAAACTGGTAGGCCAATGGTTACATATTTGTTTGCAGAGCCATTGGGGGAACCTGGGCCCATACTGACATATGCTGACGAAATTCATCAAGACGCGCACCCGCTGAGCAGCTTTGCAGCCAAACAATCCAAACAATTACAATGTCGTTTTGTAAACTGGCCGCAGATGTACATGCATGTATATATACCCTCTGGTAAACTAACATAACTATGGAAAATCACCATTTTTAATGGGAACATCAACTATAAATAGCCATTTTCAATAGCTGCGTTAAATTACCAGAGGGTAATGACAGTGTCAGTTTCTGCCATGACTCTTCGGAAACCAATTCTGACAATCGTTTGGTGATGTAACTCGCTTTCAAATCTACTAGTCGTTCAATCTACAAGCATAAATATATAAGGCTGCTCACAGGAGAGGAGAATGTCCATCATCAAAACAACAGCAACCAACTCCCACAAAAGATGCGGAAAAGGTTCAATGTAGCATACTTTCAGGATTTTGACTTCTTTGACTTTTCTATCTTTTTCGGGAGTTGCTCTCTGGACTGTAGACCCCCTTGTCTTGCGCTTCGCCAATGCTGTAAATTACAGGACCAAGATCACCATCAGAAGAGATTAGACAGTTGCTCCATTTTTTAAAGGGCACTGTTAGGTGAATTGTCCTATTCTCGGAGAAATGTGATTGAATTCAAAGATAGATATTCTCTCAAGCACCATATAGTCATATAGTGAAACGATACATGTACGAAGCCGCATTGAGATGTATTGGATTGAAATTGTGCAAACAGTTCTTGGATTCGGGTCAACATTTACCGCTACCATTCAGCGCTGCCTTTGTTCGTCGTGGTGCGTATCATGGCGCAGGTGGGTCCGTCCCGGATGGAGCATCCGCCAGGGTGGGGACTTGGAAAAAAACATCATTTTGGAAGAACATCTTTGGGACAATGGGTTGGTTAATGGGAACATTTACAGGAAATCATGGATTTTCCCATCAAATATAGGGGGTTCCTGTAAATGTTCCCTTAAACCAATCCAGTGAATGGGACAATCTTGGTATAAGAGTACTGTAGTTGAGATATGATTGATGTTGATATGACTGATGTAGTTAGTTGATATGATGTGATATGATGTTTGTCAAGATTATATACGACGATGTAAGATGATATGTAGATGATTTGAGATTATATAAAGTTATTTATGTTTTTTTTAATGATATAAGATGATAGAAGATCGTTGTAAGCAACGCAAGCACGAGGTGTTTAGCATGTCAGAATTGATAATGGTATCCAAAGACGGCTCACTGAATTGCGAGGGACCATAAGATCATAAGATTATTTTAGATTAAGGGTGATGTGTGTAGAGGAAATGTTTCTTCGGAACGCTTAGAGGTGAATCATGGGTCTCCCGGTATCCCACTACATAGATGTGCTGTGGCTGACTATCGGGAAATTCCATTCAATCCCATTCAATCCCATTCAATCCCATTTACACGTAATTTGCAGCATCAAGTGTCTCTCTAGCTCCTCAAAGTATTCGGAAAAGTATGCAAAAGTGGGAATACTTACTGAACTGTTCGTGTCCACTTATGTTGGTTAACTTAATTTAAGGCTGATAAATGTCCTCATGCATGGCTAAAGGCATGGGGCGGCCTGTCTTCCGGTGCTGTTTTTTTCATGTTCTCGGGTGTCATGCCCAGGAAGATCAAAGGAGATTTGTTGCACTGGACATGAAATCTACAAATGTAGAGAGAACCGGTGAATATCGGTGAAGCTATTGAGAGAAAATTGTGTGTTCTTGGGGGTCGCAGATTCCAGATATACCTTGAGACTTGTCCCTTATTGGATCGAATGACAGAGAGTTGATGAACCCCGTCCAGTGATGTGCAGTTGGGGACACATATCAAACCTCAGCACTTTGGTTGATCCCGCCAACATGCTTCGCAGCTGCTCAAGAGAATTGGGATGACGGGAGACCAGACAGTACGGGGGTTACATATTGTATATATATATATATATATTATATTATATATATGCATAGTATTTGTATTATATATCTATATTTATATTATATATATAGTATTTGTATTAAATATATATATATATTTACATCCAATAGTTTCAAAGCAAAGCTGGTGGCCAGAGAGAGAGGATGTTGCGTCTAGGTATATTCTGTATCCAAGACTGAACTCATACCCTTCGTTAAACCAGCTCCAAAAAGCATGCCAAGATTCAGTCTGGTGCTGTCAATAAATCCTTTGGGTGAAACTACCACCGGGTTCAGTCAACTGACAAACAACTTGGGCAGTTGTTGGTTCAATGGTGGAACATGATGCTGAGCCAAAAATCCCATGTGTTTCCCAGTTAGTATCCTTTAAGGATTGGCCATGATAAGAGAGTACTACAATGTGGGGCCCAACGTCGATAGCTAAGTTGGTGTAGTTCACTACAATAACTAGGGTTTATGATTGATTATATATTCATGTTTAGATGGGATTATTGACCAACTTGCAACGTTTGGGTGCCCCACTATGTACCCCTCTACTCCAATTTTAAAGACACAAAAAGAATCCTTGTGTCCTTCAACAGCTGCCATGGTAGCAATGGTCACCATGTGCCATGCACAATGAGACGTTGCAAGGCGATGCAGACCCCGGGAAAGCCACTGAGATTGGTGGATCCATTGAAGATACCCTCTGGTAAACTAACATAGCTATTGAAAATAGCCATTTATAGTGGATTTTCCCATTAAGATGGTGATTTTCCATAGCTATGTTAAATTACCAGAGGGTAAATGGAGGTTTCTAGCTGGGAAAATCTTCGAACTAAATGGGAGATTTCCAATTACCATCTTTCATTGCCGGAGGGTACATCCGTCGATTGACAGCATGACTGCTAGACAAGATATACAGTATGTATTGCTTTCAGTGGAACCATGAGATGTTGTTCATCCTGCAGGGGTGTATCTTAAGACTTGTGGTCAGCAAATCTTGTTATCGTTTCTACTGCAAATTCGTAGATAGACAAGCTGGTTGGTTGTTTGATGTTCTTTATGTTCAAACATGGAAATGGGATGACACTGACAAAAAAATCATCAGGTGGGTTGAGATCATCAACCAGCAACTATCCAAAATTATTTGGAAATTAGTTGGGACAATTGGGGTGTTCCGATTGTAGACAGAGCAATCCTAGACTCGCAAACACCTTGAAAGCCCAGAACCTACCTAAATAGCTATAAGTCAAAACCCTGGTATTCTGTTCACATCAAAATAGTTTGGATTGGATTTATGGCTGTTCATCTCCCCCAAAGATGGTATTTCAATATTATGGGTAACTCGATCCAACCACTCATCATATTCTCATTATATCTGCAGAGGTGCTCCTTAAAACACCTTGTTTGATCCATCCCCAAATGGTGGTTTCTTAAAATAGGGGTACCCCCACATCATCCATTTCTAGTTTGGGATTTTCCATGAAATAAACCATCCATTTTTGGGTACCCCCCAGCCATTAGGAAACCCCAAAAAATCACCTTCCACTGTGGAGGTGTTGCTACTGCCAGTCCCCGGAGTACTTTCGGAGGCCGAAAATTCCTGGCTTCGGCGCTGGGCGGTCCAAATACAGAGAGTATTGCTGGGTATACAGTAATCCCCAGTCATAGCATGTCATAGCTCCATAGTGGACCACCCAAACGTCACAAGTTTGTTGCTTTATAACCCCGTCTAGGTAATAGATATACCCCTGGTAAACGTTAGCTATTGTAGCGAACTAAACCAATTTAGCTATTGACCGGGGGCCCCATGTAGTAGAGAACGAAAAGTTGGAAACGTAGAAATTAAAGGAGAAACTTCATCTATATTGGTCCCATCCTGGAAATACTTGTCCGCATGTCTCAGAGGGATGGTCATCTCCCGAGTGATACGACAAGCAGGAGATGACCATGGCATTGCCATGTCCCTCCAAAACATGACTCAGTGTATGTAGGCCTATCATACGCTTTCGAGTGGACGGGCAGACCCGAAAAAATCCTAAAGGGAGCTATTTCAGGCTCGAAAATTGGGAATCTGATTCTAAGTGAAACAGTTGTTGTTTGTACTCGAAAGGATAGAAAAAGACATCACATCTTCACCGAAATGTGCATTGCACTGCCACAGCCGTGGCCCGTGGTTGTGGGAGCATCCTTGGCCGCAGGGAGATCCAGAATGTCGGGCCCCAAGCGACCCAGGGGTGAATTTTCAGCGGAAGGGTCCCCTGAATGATAGGTGTTTGTTGATTTATGCCTAGGATAAGCAGGATTCATGGTGGATATGTTGATAGTTAGGGTTATAGACCAACTTAGAACTGGGGACCCCTTCCTCCACCATGTATTTTACTGACTTCATTCAGCGTACAAAGTGGGGATAGTCTGCTTCAGGATGTACTTGGTAGGTGACTGTGGGTGGATTTTCACGAAAGATCTTCAGTCAAGGTCTACCAGTGACACTTTGCATATCTTTGAAATATTGATTCACCAGTGCAATTGACATCAACTGCTACTATCTATGGATTTCAAGGCTATGTTGGTCCCCATACCATTCGGATGACCAGACGGTTGCCAAAATTTGGGGGAAAAAACACGGAACCTGGGAAAGGGATCTGGATATGGCCCCAAAATTTGGCATTTAGGGGCTATACTTGAGTGATTTTCATTGGCACCGACAGAGATGAGGTTTCGGTTTCGGGTCCTTGACCTACGAGCAGGGAATCTCAGGGATGTCATCAGGATGCCACTGCCCCATGAAGGGAGATGGGGATGGACTGTCAAGATTGGGTCATGCATAGGTAGTCTACGGCGAGACCATCTGTTGCCATCCGCAGCTTTTGAGCCCAAAAAAAAGGCGGCTTTGAAGAATGGAAGTGCTTTTGGACAATATTGGACACCTGTCCATTCTGGGGTTCCACCCTTAGATTTCCAGAGGTGAGTAGCCACTTTGGGTACTCTTACGAAAAACGCCCTGAAAGCTTTGAGTGATTTGCGGGGTACGTCCAGCAATTTATCATGCAACATATGGAACCCCAGTTTGTCAATCAAGGGAGATACCAAATTAAATAGTAATTCAATATATAGTAATCTAACATTATTATTGCTGCTATATCGTCACTTGGTGGTAATCCCCCAAGTTCATAGTCAGGGTTTTGTCTCATCCGGGATCGACATTACATTCCGATCATGGGACCTCCCTGGCAGGTCGTGTTGCCTTCCAGAGCCGCAGCCTGTGTGTCGCTTGCCATGAAAACGTGGGGGGGTCCTCAGGAAAAAGCGGGAAGTGAATTAAAGAGCAGGGAGTCACCAGCAAAGATTCGCGGTTTATCATTGGATTGGTTGAAGGGAAGATTGGTAGGATACATCAGGAAACCCATCTATTTATGGCTGGTAAATCAATGGTTTCCGGTTAGGATTTCCCCTTAAACCAATGCATTGAGTTGAATGATGTTGAAGATGTGCTCTTCAGGATACTTCTGGCAAACTCAAGACATTGGAAAAAGGAACTGCTTTGCCTCTTCTGAAAGAGTCGGCTGAGAAACCCAAAATCCCATGGATTCTGCAGGCGCTTCCAAGACTCGACCGGAAGGATTTGGCACGACTTGGGATGCAGATGCCTTTGATCCCAATCAGCCTTTCTATGCCGGTGATCTGAGATATGCTGTGGTTTTACACTCTTTGTACTGCTTGCCCTAGATATTGTTTGTGAACAAATACACGGTAATTGCACTCTTCTTCTTGGTGAAATGTACAATCCTCCACGTGTGATATACAAACATATACAGATACAGTATCATATATATATATATATATTTATATATATATATAAAACTGATACAAAAGATTATATTATGAGACATTATAAGTGTTCCCCTACAATATATACCTGATTTGCAGATAGACACAAATCGATAGATTGATAGATCGGATATTCTTCTTGATTTCCATGTCAATTCAATATTATTATTGCCTATTCCTGATATATAGAAAGATATAGATAGATTGAGATAGACAGATCCATAGATCTAATTTTAACCAACAGATTGAGATAGATAGATCCATAGATCCACAGTTTAATAGGCACAGAATGGCAAAATATGTATATATATAATATATGGACTTC
This sequence comes from Symbiodinium sp. clade C Y103, assembly GCA_003297045.1. Classification (NCBI taxonomy): domain Eukaryota; class Dinophyceae; order Suessiales; family Symbiodiniaceae; genus Cladocopium; species Cladocopium sp. clade C. The sequence goes on from BGPT01000012.1 coordinate 153,715, forward strand.
TTATTGTAAGTAGATCTTTTCTAAAAGTCAAGTGGGTCTTTGGGATTGTGGCAACAACCTCTTTGTTGATGTGGCCTTGTTAACTGCTCAGGCAAAGGAAGCAACATATAAATGGCATGATCAGTCGACAACCTGACCAAGGAGTTAAACAGCCATTAACCTTCCTGATCAATGGGGCTTAGCAACCTTTTCATAACCTGATCAAGGGGTTTACAATAGCAACCTTTAACAACATGATTTAGGGTTTTAGCAATCTATAATTTCCTGATCCAAAACCTTTAGCAACCTGGTCAGCCATGGTGGGGTGGCGTTGTTCAAGTAGCTCTTCCTCATCTTCCTCATCTTCCTCAACTTCGGAAGCCAATGGTGAGGACAGACTCTAATAGAAGCAGTGAGCATTCAAATTTGGGGAATGGGGCAGAGATACCATAGAAAGTATTTTGTGTGGGGCCAGACTCATGTAATTGTTTCAGGACCAGTATGTGACGATGACTGACGACCAGATCAAATACACCGAGATCGGCACACTTTTTCTGACCCTCTTTGGATTTTTGGTCGCACCTCATAAATATGAAAACAATTAGTCCTGTATGTCCTGGCTTTCTCCCATCCAAGCTGTTTGAAGATAAGGACTAGCGGCTTGGTTCGATAGCCTGGTGTGCGACTTCACATATGCAAGTGACTGTACCTGGTCTCAACGTAAGATTCACCCATCACCTCATTCCATTCTTCAAGCTGTGACCTTTTCCGTTTAAGGTAGTGGGGTGGATGCCCCCTATGTGGCCTTGAAGATGCTTTTTTCTGCAGCTGGCAGCATAAATCTCTTGCGTTATATGCCACTCTGCTGAATATAGAATAGCCTGGAAATGGATGCATGCCCCCAATTTTCAAAGTTGTGTCCAAGTAACCTATTCTCTCCCCATCCCCAGAGATCAGCTGAGGACATGTTCTGAGACCAACCCGGTCTGCCGTGATTTCCTTCGACGAAATTTTCCAGAATGTGAACAGCTTCTTGGCTTATAAGAGGAATGAAATCTCAACAAACAACTTCACATGGAGAGATAAAACCACATTGATCCCTTTACTAACACCCTAGGTTTGGATCCGATATCTTGACCAAACGAGTGGCTTGGTTGCGGGGCCAGGCAGGACAACTCCAAGTTGCTAGTGAGACCAAGCTGCTAGTGAGACTTTTAATAGGGAAAGGAATTCCCAGTGCCACTGTGCCAGGTCAGCCTCTACGTGGTCGGGTTTCCGTGCAAGCCTTTCAGCAGCCTGAACAATCATTCGATGGTTTTCCGGGATCAGAACAGCAAATCACTGTTCCAAACAGTACGCAACATCCGCACAATGAGGCCATGTGTTACTTGACTTTCAGATGATATCATTCAAGGTGTTTGAAGATCTAATGGGCAATTGTAGAAATTTTAAGCCTAGATTTGCAGCAATTTGCATTCTTGCAACTCAGGTTAGCATACTGGAAAACGTTATGGGCCTGGCCAAGCATGCCCAAAGGATTGTGGCACTGATTGAGCGCAATGTCCCTGGGTACCTTGACTAATGATAACCCCAACTTTATTCATCTCAGTCACTCCTTGCCTCATGGCAACAAATTCCTGCTGAGGTATCTCACAGTTGTGAAATGCGTGAACCCGACACTTGGTTGCAGTTTTGCCTACTGCTGGTTTTGGCTGGGTTACAGCAGCTGGCAGTGCTAGCTGCTGTAACCCAGCCAAGACCAGCCAGCACTGGTAACGGCATGCAATGGCAACAGGGAGTCTGGCAGGTGTTTGCTGCTTCATTTGGGCCTTTTGGACAACACCCATGATATTATGCCAACATGAGCCAAGGTGTGCCTATGGGGCACCGATTAGCAGAAAACGGCTATTCATCATTATGGTGAGACGTGATTGCCTGAAGGAAGGGCTCTTGGATCCAGAGGTATTCTCAAACTTTTGGGATGAGATTGCTGATGATGTGGGCATGTCCTGTGATCCAGAATTCCAATGGTCACCTGTCTGTAACTCCAGCAACTGTATTCATGCTATACTATGCTCACCTCAGAGTTTGTCAATTTGAGAGTTGGTTTCGCCTATTCTTCCCCTATTCTTCCCCTATTCCTTTTGCTCAGGTCATCCCTTTTACTGCCAAACTCCCATGTTGCTGTTCAACGAGATCAGCAGAACCGCCGGAAGCTGCACCGAGAGAATGCCGGGAAGCACCTTGGTAAAACAGGGTTTCCGTTGAATGCAAGGAAGGTACATCATGCAGTAACTTCAACAAACTGGTTTAATCTTAAAAAGTGTGCATGGCCTGCTTGGCCATATTGTGCATTGAGGCCTATAAATATGACTGCCAAGTGGATCAAACAGCATCGGAGGTGGGCACGAGAACATCATGTGCCCTGCCAAACAATAAAATCATTTACCAAAGCCGAGTCAAAGTTTAATTTTGATCCGCTCAGGGGCTGCACATATCAATTTTGGATCTTAGGTTCAAATCAGGGACTCCAAGGGCAAGTTCGCTGAGCTTGCACCCACAGCTGTGGATTGCATCACTTCCCGCCGTGAAATGCAAGCTATTTGGCTGCATCCGGCCCCTTCTTTCCTTGCCCAGGCACCAGTAAATCATAGAGCTGTGAAGAGCTGAGGCTTTGAACCTGATGGCTTTGTGCTTCAACCAGTTTCCAGCTGCAATCAACACATCCCAATCTTTGGGGAGGATGCCTATGGTCCAACGTGATGAAGAACCCTTATTCTGCCTGACGCCATTTCCTTAGCATACTTGTTTTCCTGGAATGGGTGTACAAAATTGTGATGTTCTTTGTGGACACCTGCATGAATGATGATTACCCATTGGCTACCTAAGGCCCCATGGAAAAATTCTGGTGTTGACGGATGAACATCAACGATTTCTTCTTGGAAGGGAGATCATGATCCTGATGGGGTACCCGCTGCATAAAGTTGATATCGATGAGTATACTGAGATGGACACTTTGATTGAATTGAATCTATTGGATTGGGATGGGTATATGCAAATCACATCAAATCACCATCTTCTTTGGGATGAATTGGGATGGGTTGGGTATGTGCCCCTAAGGAACTCCATGAAATGGGTGGCAATAGCATTGCTCTGAGAGCTGCTATGGCGGTGATTTGCGCAACTTTGTGTGCAACTGACCCTGCCAAGATGGTGTTGCTTCGTCGCTGATGCAAAAAATGTGTTCTTATCAATGCAGAACCATCTCATTCGAAGGGAATGGCAAGTTCATTACCGGGGTTATCTGCTTTTGTGCCAGGAAAACTCTTGTGAATTTAGGCCCATCAAGTCCTAGGGGTGGCATGTTTAGACATGCCGATTTTGGGACGCTGGGATGATAGCACCGATGATCACCCTTCACGATGGCGATGTTCCTCTTCATCTTCAAGTGAGCTACTCTTCTAACTTAGCTGTTCCAGTCATGCTGCCAAACCAATCGTTTGTGAAGACCCTGGATTCTGTTCTAAATAAAGTCAACCCCATTAAGGTCAAGGGGCCAAAGCTGCTCCTCCAATGACAGTGGAAGTAGTGATGATGATGGATCATCTACATGCTCTTTTACATCCACAGCACAACAAGATGAACAGGAAGAATCCCGGCAAATGGACCTTTCTTTGTGGCGACTTCAGTCCCTTCATGCATCTGGTAAAGGTGACCCCGATACAATGAGTAAGTATTCCCAATGTGGTATGTCTCTTGCTCGGATCAAGGCTGCACTGAAGGACCCGGCCTGTGACTGTCAGTGTTCTCTCCCGACGAAGACCTTGGCCAGCATATGCAAGTCGTTTTGGAGCCTCCGAAAGGAGGTGCAGGATGCGTTGCTTTGGAGCCTACAGATGGAGTCGGGTAGGGCCTCAAAGCGAACATGGTCCATCGGAGGTTTTTCATGGGACCAGAATACAAGTTTTCTGATTGTTTTCGTGAACAATCGCTTCAAATGACATTTCAAATATAATATATTATATATATATATATATTTATATAATATATGATATAGTATATTTATTGTAAAGGTTTATATATTATAAATAAAATATAGTAATAATGTGTATATCTTTTAGTTCTACAAAAGGGACACGTATCAGGCAATTCCACTTCCCCTGAAGGTCATCAGGTTTGCCGACAAGCTTGGTTCCATCTAATGGGCATTGGGAAGATGAGAATGGCAAGGTGCAAGAGAACTTTTCATGGACAAGACAAGAGAATGATTGGTGGTCATGGGGGCCCCTTGGTTTATATTTGGAAAGGATCAAATTTTCTTAGGCCCAGTGAGCTACCTATACACATAGTATACCCATTGTACTTAGTAACATGATCTGAACAACAGGATCATTCTTCCCAGGACCTCACAGCCACCCGGCCGAGAAAACGGCCCTGTGCAAAGCCTTCTTCATCCACATCTACTGGTCAGCCGGAGAGACTATGACCACTTCGTGCCTCAGCAGCAGGTTGATGAAAGAGCGACAGCATGGGTTGGTGAACTCAAAGACATGCAACACTTTTTTGTGGGTACCAAATCAGGAGGAAAAGAATCATCAAAGTCTTAATGCAGCCTCATGCCATTGTAAGGGATGCGCCCAAGTCTATGCTAGAAGCCAATGACGATGACATGAGAGAGGACCTCTTCCAGCGACTCATAGATGCAAAACTCATGGGCCCGACAATGCAACTGTCGAACACTGATCCCGGGCAACTTCCAACACGGGAACTTCCTCAGGGTAATGTTGCCGAGCTATACATGGTTTTTGTTGCGTTTTGTGGCAACAAGTCACCAGCAAGCCGGGCCTGTTTCTACAAAGAGGCAAAAAGGTGGAAACAGTGTTTGCAGTTTCGGAGACCTATGGCACATTCTTTGTGTAAGACATGCTCCCAATTGCAGGCTGCTTTGTCCAATGCCACCGACACAGGGTTGCATTGAAATGCTTTGTAATTTATATTTGGGTCTTATCAACATCCAGTTTCTATGCCGTTTATTTTACCTGTGACCTGTGTGACAACCTGACCGGCCAATCACGACTCAGGATTTCTTGCAGCATGCAAAGATAGCTGACAGGCTGCGTGGCCACTACTGCCAGCAATGGAAAAATCGAGAGTCATACTGGCTGGCCCGAACCCGGGCGCAGCAGGTCGGAGATCTATGTTGTATGATGATTGACTCCTATGACAAAGCGAAGTGCATGTTGCCGAAATATCCCCGGGGACGGACACCCAAACAAGTCATCTATGAAACTGTAAAGCGTATCTGATCCAATTTCAGCTTGTCACTTTTTGTTCATTGTCTTAATCCTGCCTAGTTGTGTTTCTCTTGTCATCTGGAACGGTCGTTCCAAGGTACTGCCTTGACTCTGACTTGCAGCTTGATTCATGGGTATGGAGTGTACATCTACCTGGGTGATGAGGGTCTTCCGACTGGAGCCAACTGGACAATTGAAGTGGTAACTTGTTTGGTATTTTCTTAGTGTGGTCTGGAACTTGTGGTTTAGATCCATTGGTGTCAACATGGACTCTCCTATAATGAAAGTTGGTTGCAGCCAGCTTAGGCAATGAGATCTCTCAACCGTGCATGGGAAAAAGCTCGAAGGGACCACAAGACATTTCCCTATGAGTGCTGTTCTCAGTCTCACACTCTAACATCATTGTTACATAGTGTTACCTTCTCCTTCTTTTTTGGGACATGCTACATGGGGCTTGTAAAGTGTGATAAGGTTGTGGCTTCAAGGCGACAACGCGCCGAAGGAGTGCCGCAATGTGGCAATGGCAAAGTGGGCAATTGCCCTTGTTCAAGGAGGATATTTCAAGCAAGTTTCAGAGTGCTTTCTGGAAGTTGGGCACACGCATGAAGATGTAGGCAGGGTTAGCTCTGTGCATGATAAGCACCAACTAGTATCACTACAAAGTTCTGTGGTGGTTTTTTTCCATTGGCCATGAACATCCATGAGCCAGCTTAATTTATGTGACTGACCCATACTGACCCTGCAGATGCGGTGCTGTCGGTGGTGCGTTCAAGTCTAGCTTCCTGCGCTGATCTTCAAAGCCCAAGAGATATCCAAAGGACTGTGTGTCAAAACACACACACAGAGGTTAACATATATTTTTTAAAATATACGGTATATACATATTCACATATACATATATGAGAGTTATGGGTGTTTCAAAATTGAAACTTTTACATAAATAATTTCTTATGATGCTTACCTAGCACTGGCCCCAAGGACAGTGGAGCTCAAACTTGGCCGTTCCTTCGAGAGACATGGGATGGAGGTGATTGTGGAAAAGATCGACACGGCACCTTGTCTCTTAACCGGGATTCAATTTGTTGCAATTTGTTGCCATGGTAAAAGTCGAGTATGAAACCTGTAGCCCAATGCAACCCTTAATGGAAGCACCTAAGACCCAAAGAGTATGCTAAGGCTCGGGACTGGAACAAGCTGCTGCCCAATTCCATGACCTTGAAGAATGCGTTTGTCAACCGGAAACCCAAGAACGGCCACCCTGAAGATGTGACAAAGGTCCCCCAATCATTTACATATCTTGCTCGATCAGGCAGGTTTGAATCTCAAGTTGGCAGGTGATCAAGAGTCATTACATATCCTTCACCACTTCAATTTTCTTTACCCAACCTAGATCATGTTACCCTGCCAGACATTCCTGGACAAGTGCAAACCGAAGAACGGCTTCCAATCCGTTTGAGACAAGCTGGGAGGGCCCGGGATGTCTTTGCTTTGGTTAAAAGCCAAATGGCGGACCTACACTTATCCCAGCCGCCGTTACTTGTGCTGCCAGAGTCTTTGATCCATGAAACAGAACAATTTTTCAATGCTGCAAATTCAACCAGTCATGTGATCCAGCAAAGCTTGGACCCAGAAAGGTGTGAAGACTTGCAAAGGTTGTCTGCTGCATTTCAGCAGGACTACAACCATTTAAATCGTGCTGTCAATTATTACAAAGATTTGGTAAATCCAAGTCGCTTTCGATTTCCGTATCCCAAATTGGAGTTTGTGGCTGCAGGACCTTCCGCCCATTTGAGGTTAGGGGAGATCCAGCTTGGGGCCAGACCCCCTCCACCAAAGCCACGGCATTTGCAGGTGGTCTTTCACCGAGCCTAGATGCATGCAGGGGTGAGATGCATCAAGGAAATAAAGGTGCTTAGCCAACCAATTTTCCATCCTCTTGCGGTTGAATGGTGTCAACATGGCAACATATTTCCAAACATTATGTTGACTTCTCCAGTTGTCATGTCAATTTCTTGGCAACCCCATTTGCTCAAAACAAGGGTGTAGTACCTGCTAGCTGCTAGGGCTGGCATTCAGGGCCATGGCCATGGCTGAGTCTGATGGAAATTCCATTTTGGACAAAATTTGTGCCCACTTTGATGGAGTCATATCCTCAGGAAACCATCTTTCGTGTCATGTTGAACCCAAGTCTTAATTGTTCATTTCATTTATAACCAATGCATTCTCAGGTGATTGCGAAAGGCAATTTCGGGGAATATGTCAACACAGTGTTCCCGGAGCATGGAAAGCTTGACCAGGCCATGTTCCAAGATATGAACCTGGTCAAACCCGGTCAAGCATGTCATGGATCATGTCCCTTATTTGTATTCCATCCCACACAGGCCCTGAAATTCTATGTCCTGGACCGTTTTGATCGCGAAGGACATGGGAAGCCAACACTCACCTTGGTGCCGCAGTCACACTTAAAGGAGTTCTGGCTACCGCTCACCGCTTTCAACATCACAAAGGATGCAAAGAATGGATGCCAGGGGTTGGGAAAAGTTTGGATATGCTTGGGTTCTTAAAAAAAAACTGATTTGCATAATAAGTAAGTTACCTTCCAAAACATGACATAATTGGCAAGTATTTCCATTGCCATGTTGATGGAAATTGCATGAACCCCTGCAGTCTATCCGTCCAATGTTGGCTTCGAGATGCACTTCAAAGAGTTTGTGCGGTCAGGGTATTTGTCATCACGAGAGAGCATTGAAACAAAGTTTCCCTTCACAGACTCCACCAGAACTATCCCGGCACACACTGTTGGATGCGTTGATGGGTTCACAAAGATCTTATGCATGGTTGGTGTGATCGCCTGCTGCTGTGAGCTTGTTTCCCAGTGGAAAACCATGCAATTTTTTTGGGCGCGATGCTCGAAAGTCACCCCAACTACCGATTTTGAAATTGGTTTCGAGCATCGTTTTGAACCTATATAATATATATATATATAGTTTTTTTGACAGATGATTTCCTATCTTGAATATTCTAATTCTTTTGAAACATTTACCCGGGGGAGAAAGAAATTTGAGATGCTTCAGCTTACACTTAGGATGTGGGTGAGGAACAGTGTCAAGATCCTGGACTACAACACTGCTTGGAAAGCTTCCGGTGGGTGAGATGTGCATACACCCATTTTGACACCCCATCACATCATTTCTTGCATAGCTTGAGAAACTTTGATGCACTAAGACCATATTTGTTTTACCCATGTTTCCCAATCCAACATGACCCAACCATTTCTTTACCATCACCTTGCTTGACATGTCCAGCCAAGAACTGGGGCATACCACTGCGGAGAAACAGAAGCCATCCCCGCTGCAGTTCCTGGCGGACTTTCGAAGTGCGATTTCACTTGAGAAGCGACTGGCAAAGGCAGGTTCGAAAACCAATCTCAAAGACCTTCTGGGTCGGGTGGTCGCAGACTACAACCGTTTGTGCACAGTAAAATCACACCGAGTAGATTCCCTCCGGCGACAATTGATATACAACATGTTCCAAGGCTATTTCTAGACAGAACATTTTTTTGTCAATAGGTTTCCCAATGTTGCCTTCAAGAAAATAGATTAAATGCAAAAAACATATAAGAAGGGTAAACAATTCTAGGTGCCCAGACCAAGGCTGCGAGCACCAGATGAATTCTGCATGGTGGTGGCCAAACATTATGATCTTCATGCCCATGCTTCGTCAGGAGATTGGTGCAAGGGATTGTACCATTAGCCCAAATAGTTGAAGTTAGAAGAAAGGTTTGTTGGAAAAGTTTCAACATGATCTCAACATGTAGTCATAACCATTCATTTATCCCTGAAGGCTTGACACTGGAGGTGCTCCAGAGTGATTTCTGGGTACCACAATCCACCACACGGGCTGACAGTCCTCAATTCAAAGGCAAGGATGTCTTCAAGGAGATCTTGTCGCCGACTGAGCAGAGTGCCACAATGTATGCTAGAAGGGCAACAGAGGCAAGGGGTTTCAGCTAACAAAGATTTTTGGGATGAAACTGCACAATGCAAAGTGTTTGAACCCATTGTATGTTCAGAGGCGTTACATGAGAATCAAAAATGATAGTCAAGTTTGTGAATATAGATTTTGCAACCACAATCAAATATCATCATATTACATCGCTATGAAGATGCAGGTTCATGTTGATTTTTCTGCCGCGTTGCCTTCCCTGTCCTACAGGATTTCAATCGCAAAGTGAGCAAGACATCGACCAACAAACAGAAGGAGACCAGTCAGGGTTTTGTTTGAAAAGGTTTAATGGATTTAAATTGATCCAACAGTGGCTGTTTCAGAATTTTGTCAATAAAGTTTATTTCCAATATGGTTTGCTTTTGCACCCTGGCAGAAAACGGCCCAATTGGATGAAGCTTCCCATATCGCTTTGCATGATCTGGTCTGTTTGTGGATCTGGTTGCGTCCGAAACTGGCAGCTGAGTTTCCGGGCAATGTCTGTCAGAGACATGATGAACTTTTCTTGAAAGGGTGCCTTGCATCAAGGGTTGGCTGGCGCCAAATGCAACCTTTGAAAAATCATGGGGTTTCCAGAAACCCCGTGATAATTTGAAGATCACACTTGGCTGGCGCCAACCACCCCAAAACCCTGAAAAACCAATCACATTTCAGATGTGAAATCCAAGATCAAATTATCAAGGGGTTTCTGGAAACCCCGTCGCAAAATCAATGACATCGGGGGAACCAATCAAACCAGTGATCTTTTTTAAGTTGGGTCAATGTGATTGGTTGGCCCCAGACCCAGCAAATCATCAAGGGGTTTCCAGAAACCCCGTCACATTTTGAAGTTGGATTTCAAGCCGTAAATGTGATTGGTTTCCCAATGTTTCCCATTTTTCCCATTTTTTCCTCGGAAAAGAAAGAAATGCTAGTTTGTGATATGTTTGATTATTTTTTAAAATTTTGATGTAACATAATTCCAACTGGGAAATTCTAACCTCTCTGGATCAAGAAAATAGTTCACTCAGGTTTTGGGGTGTATGAACATAGCTGGCTATGGGATTCTGATTGGGATAGCTGGTTTGTTGTGATGGCCACCTTGTGGTCACTCTCCGGCCATTGCCTTGCTCTGAGGTCCTTGGATTCCGACCTGGGTGCTGTCATGAAAGCAGCTGACCCTGACTTCGATTGGAAGCGGATTAGCTTTGTGCTGGAGGTTGGATCTAACAATGATAATGTATGTGCCAGGGATATGATTAAATATGTTGTGGGGCCTGAATTCTGTATCTGTAATACACACTGGGGTGGCTGATGAATGGAACATCATTCTCGGAACAAGGCTTTTTTGCTGAAAGGGGTCATCAAAAACATCTTGGGTTCACTCACACACACACACCTAACACCCAGTACAAGAATGATAACCTGCTGCATGTTGAGGATCCATTTCAAACAGAGTCATGTTTGAAGTTACCCCTGAAGATTCGTGGAGAAACCGTGGAAACGTTCATTGCCGAAGCTCAAGACAAGAGTAGAAATGCTCTTACGAAGTCCCTAGAAGCTGGTTTCAATGCATTTTGTGAGCAGCTGGCCAATGACCAAATGCAGTTTGAGCAAGCTCAATTGCTGAACCCTGTCTAAATTAGATTTAATTTTTTGATGTTCTTGTTGGACCCACCGAACCACAAATTGCTGGGTTCCTGGCAGATTTGAACTTGGAAAGTGGCACTCACCATCTTCAAAGCCTGTGCGCCGATACCGAGGAGTGAGAAGTCGATTGCCAAGAAGCGGACCAAGCTTGTCAAACAGCTGGAGGACAGGGTCATTGGCTTAGGTCGGATGTAATTCCAAGAAGTTTTTTTTTCCATTGGATAGGTTGTTTGGACATCAAAGTATGAAAGAACAAACAAGCCCTGGTATGACACTTTTGAATTGTGAATATGAACTGAATGAATGTAATGGGTCGTAACCAGGCTATAGAGGGGCTGTGCAATAGAAGGATACTACTTTCATAGATCCCTTTATCCAGTTTACCCCTGAATGAGGAATGCCACAACAAGGCTTGGGATATCGTCAATGATTTCATGGCCAACAATCTCCAAATGTTTTGTGGCACGGCCCTCAATGGCGTCTCGACCATAATGCCAGAAGTTTCCTCATGGGTGACCACCACTCTCAATGATGTGGCGGAGATTCGGGACAGCAGTGATCACTTGGTGGTCCTCTGGGCCAACCTCCCTACTTGTGGCATAATTTCAGCTGCAAAGATGGATTTTTTGATATCCTTTTTGACAAACCAGTTGGAGAAGCACAAGCGCAATGGGGTGGCACTGATCATCCACGCCAATCGGGCTGCGCAAGCCCATTCTGCAAAGACCGGGGTTCTTCATGATTGCTGGTTTTCAATTTAGCAACCCAGGGTTTTAGCAAAGTGATGTTAACTCTTTACTAGTTTGGATACAGGGTTAGATCCATGTAGCGAGCAGGAAGGAGAAGAAAGAAGAGATGGAGGATGTCAAAGAGGAGCAGGAGATGAAGGATGAAAGCAGCAAGGAGGAGTCTGGGAGTGAGGCGGAACCCATCAAAGCTTGCAAAGATGATGGCGATGTCCGGGATGTGAGGTACAACTTGGAGAGACTTTACAAAACATAAATAAGTCTTTCAAGATTTTTAACTGCAACATGCCACCCCTCCACAAACAAAAAACATATTTTGGGAGGCCACATGTTTTGAGTTTATGCCCTAACCATTTTTCCCAAGGAAAGAGCTGGGGGCTGCCAGCAAGAACTTGGTTGTCAGACCAGTGACATGGGTATTCAAACCGGTCCCTTTGCAGCAATCTGGTCTCCACCACAAAAGGGGGTTGAATGATAAAGATGCATTTCAAATATATGTGTGGTAATAAAGTGGTGTCAAGTATAATAGAACAACTGTTCCTTTTTGGTACTTGGGGTTCAAAGAGGTTTTGGCTTTGATAACTTTCACCATGACCCTTTTGCCCTGCCCCGTGCCTGAGGAAACAGTATACGGAAAACGTGACGGAGCCTTGCCGGGATTGGCGCTGGTCTACAGGGAAAAGGGGAATGCGGTGATGTCCACTTCCGGGTGGAAGACTGGAGTCATCAGAGAGGTGGAAATGTTGGGTCGCAATGAGATGTACAAACCACATGTTCGCTTGCTCAGCAAATGGCTATGAGTCAAAACTTTGGCACCCTAAATACCCTAAAAACGACCTAAATACTGTTGTTCGGCAAAATATGGTAGTGATAGGTTTTGGCCCATCCCCATATCATACTGTTGTTCGGCAAAATATGGTAGTGATAGGTTTTGGCCCATCCCCATATCATTAAATTCCAACAAATTGGAAGTATGTGCCCTTTGTTCAGTAACATTAATGTTTGACATTCATTTCCTCATTATGGCACAACTAAAACCGCTGATACCCTTTTGTGTTTCATGCCTTCATGCCTCATGTGATGAAAAAATATCTCAACACCCAGGCATCCACCGGAGGGCGCCCACATCTCGGACGTGCCTTCACTGATGTGCAGGAGATGAAGCAAGCAACCTGTTAGCAAGCCAAAGTTGGTGGTGTTGGGATGTCAGATGATATGGATCAATCAAACAGTTTTTGTTTCTTAACAATACGGATATATCTCAGAGTGGGGCACTCTTTTTTCCCGTCAAGTGTGCTTTTTGGGGCCACATTATTACCTAGGCCGAATTGCACAATTTCAATCACAATGAGGTAAGTGCAGGATGCAACATTGTCCGTGAAAGCCTCAAAGCATTCCGGCCACCCACTGTGGAAACCACCATGCTCATCGACGTGTTGGCATATGACGGATTTCCAGCCATGGCTACTCTCCAGGACACAGGTATTAAACTCTTTGAACATCCATATTTATCAAGTATTCTGGTTTGGGCACCAGCCAAGTAGATATGAGTTTCTCTGTTAGATAAAATTCATAGTATCATTTTGAGCTGTTGTAAAAACATGGCCTTTTTCATTTTTATCTATTATAGCAATGAGATATCTTGATTCTATCTAGATAAATATCCTGATATAATGTATAGATTTAAATTATATCGACCGTATATTTCCAAATCCACATCATATTTAACACAGCTTAGCCACCTAACCCCTGCAAGGAACTTGCAGATGGGAACCGCGTGATGTGTGGCAGCATGATGATTGATGGCCAGTCAGATTCATTGGTGACCCGCATTGCCAATGAAGTCTACAACTCTTGTCGGAACCACACCTTGTCTCTCCCCAACTTCCCTCAATTCGATCCCATCATTGATGCATTGAAGCAAGGGGCTGATGATGTTCCACAGAAGCCTTTTCAAGTTTGTCGCCAAGTTGGGGGATCTTTGGTTGTCCTGCAAGCCTATGCACAGAAATGGTTAGATCTGGAACAGACCCAGTGCCGGGCAAATGAAATTGTGTCCAAGCACAATGAGACCTACAACCCTGATGGTGCGTTTGTTGCAACTGAAAGGACTCTGAGTGGGAAAAAAAATATGGGGGCCCCCAAGAGCTATAGTGTTGACACCCATACGTTTTTTTTCTAATTTATACATGATGTAGAATTCCCTTAGTCTTGAAAAGGCCTGGTGTTCTCTACCCTTTGTTCGGTTCCTTCCTGCCTTTGGCATGCCCAGCAAGGACTGACGAAGATGAAGCCAGCCAACGTCCTGCCAAACGCATCAAGGTGGAGACTACTGATTCTGTGTCAGAGGCGGATGTGGGAAACTTGAAGAACCCGCATCTCAACTCAACTGTCAACAACCAAAAGAAACCAAGTTGGGGTATGGGTCAAACTCAGGGTACCACAGGGCACCCAAGAGAGCACAGTATAATATCTAGTGATACTCTAATGGCAATCCGTGGTTTTGAGGTTGGGTGATATTATACCCACATATTAAATGGCAAGAAAATTGAACGATACTTCAGGTGTATTATCATCTTTGCCAATGCCTGAGGCAAGTCCTGAACATCAACAACTGTGCATCTTTGATCACTGATGGCGAGAAGATTTTCTTGAGCTCCAAGGGCCGGAATGAATTCTTTCAACACCGGGAATTGTTTCTTGGTTGTTAACCAGTGCTTGGTGTAAACAATGTTGGTTTTGCCATGGAAGTCAGCAAACCCCCCACTAGTCAATCGACTTGTTTCTTAATCTGAATTTTCACTGTGAGCAAGGGTTTGTGCCACTTCAGGTTTAGCTTTGGATCTGGCGAGTGGCGTGATGGAGCTGATCCTTGTCTGGGAGGGTGCTGAACATGTTAGGTGGTTAATCACAGAAAGGTAGCCATGAAATTTTATATCCACACAATCAGATGAGATGGAGAAACACCAACCACAAAAGGGGGAAACAGCATTTAGACATAAACGGATTTGTGTAACCGCTACCACTACCAACATCATTACCACCAACAAAACACAAAACAAAAGAAACATAGCCGTGATATGCCATGATGAAAAAACAATAACATAAACAATGTGAACAATCCTCACAAGTATTTAACATTACATAACTAAGATAAGCACAAAGAACTGTAACAACTGAACTGTGTATCATGCAACCAGCAGTGTCTGCATTGTGTGGGAACATCTCTTCCCATCGGATTATTGGCTTCTTTACTCCACCTGATCTGAAACCTTTGTTTGGTCGCTGTCATTTGTAAAATGCCAGTTACTATCCTCTATCAGTTTGTTTGCAGGGTACAGATTTGATAGCACTAGGTAGTTGACAATGGCTTGAAGCATTGTAATGAAAGGTCAGCCAACCTCGGCTTTGTTACCCTAAGAGGTCAATATAGCCTAAGACCATGGTTAGTTAAAACAAACTTAGGTCAATGTGACTTGATTCAAGGGTCTCCTGTTTCATACAACACCAGCAGCGTGCTAAGGAAGCCTCGGAGGTTATGCAGGACAGTGCTGGACGGTGGCTTCCGTTTCGGGTCTCGCTTGAAACAGTTTTCGTACTTGAACGAAAGGGCCTACCAGAGCATGTGGGGAAACTAGATGTGATTGAGCAACCAACCACCTTTGCTCAGCTACTCCGAGCTTTGGAAGATGGTGGAGAGGTGTTGTTCTTTTGTCATGTTGATCTTAGTTTTGGCAAAAACATTCTGTTAAAGTGTAATAGGCATGGTTGACTGTTCTTGTTCCTGGGTCCAACTGCTACTTTTTTTGGGGCATTCCCTGAAGGTGAACCTGGGCTTGAGTCACCACAAGCTGTCGCCAGGGACACCCGTCTCTGTGGAATCAGAGAAACCCATCATTTTCTTGATGGATGACCCCAAAGATGACCAGAGGAAGCGGAGGAAGAGAAACCCAAGAAAAAGAAGAAGGGTAAGAGAAACTCCAAGGGTGCCAAGGGCAAGGATATCACCTTCAAAAACTTCGGGGCAGGTTTATCCATCAGCATGTTCAAACAGGGCTCAAAGTTGGAGATCGCCTGGCGTGCCAGGTGCATGGTTAATTTTCAAACAATTTCTTGGCTTGTCGGTATCATTCCCAAGACATAATAATACTTTGGTGGCCCCATGGTTTCAAATTGCGGCTTGGGGTTACATGGGACCAAGTAGAAAAAAATACATGTCAGCTCTGACTTCCCTGCAGGCTTGAGTCAAAAGCCTCTGGGGAGAAGACCCTGTGCCCCATCAGGCCCGTTGCAGTCCTCAGCGGATCTCTTGCGATTGGAGAGCAGATTGTGCGACTCCTGTAGGATCTGGGTTTTGGCAATGGCATGGCATGCCCCACAGAATTCATTTTCACCAATCCAATTGATATCTTGAAGGATATGTAGATTTTCTGAAGCCAGAATATTTTATCGAAGCAAAGCTGTCTCTTCTATTTGAGGTGGTCATAGCTAGCCTTGTCAGCCACTCGACACCAAGGGCACCCCAGCGTTGGAGGCCTGTGGTAAAAGATTGGAGGATATAATAATTATCAAATCACCGTACTTGCTGATAGTATTGTTTCAAAACCACTCCGTCACTACCCTTTGCAGCATTTGCTGCAGTCAGTGCCATAGGCCTATTTTGGAATCGCTGGTGGCAACACCTTGTAGGCTCACACCATTGAGATCAAACAACCGAGAAAAAGAATGCTTTCCAAGCTTCCACTGTGTCAACAACTCATTGACATAAAGGTAGTTTGTCAACAATCAGGTAGCATCAACCATGTACATCACTGCAAGTTTTTTTCCTTGCAGCCCATCTTGGTTCAGGTGTTGCTGGTTAAGGGTGAGTCATGCCACCCCGGTTCTCCAAGGGCACCAGGGGGGTGAGTGATGACGACAGCGTTGAGTTTGTTGAGCCCGTGGTCCGTGTGACTACCCCAGTTCTTTGGTCAAACAATTATTGTCGTGAACTTTATCTCATGTAAATAACATTAAAATATATTATATATGAACCCTGCCATGGTATATGATATAATACTATTATGGCTATTTGTAGCATGAATGATGCCATGGCAAAAGGATTCAATCTGTTCCCTTTATATGGTTAGGCTTTTTTGTATGAATGATGCCATGGTAAAAGGATTCAAGATGTTCCCTTTATATGGCAGTATCCACTATCAGGACCAGTTCTATCATAATTCAAGATGTTCCTGTTGCATGATTACCCAGAATCACTAGTTCCAACCCATTTCCCTCTACATTTGCCGTTTGAGGCTTTCAACCTTCACTCTTTGGTGTCGCCACCTGGTTCCTCAACATCCCGGACTACGGCATCCCGGCCTACACCGTCCTTGGCTGCACCAAAGGCAAGGCCTGATCCGAATGCAAGAAGTGCTTTGGCTCAAATGGGGCCAGTGGGAACTTTTTCAATTACGATTGCATTTCAGAAAGTTCATAGACCACTTCCACATACTTCAACCATCCTGGAAGTCATTTGAGGTTCAGGGGCAGCAAGTTCTTCCAGGGAGCACAGCCTACCACCAAGACCTACATCTTCAGAAGAGTCATCCCCTGCAGTTAATGAAATAGATCAGAAGGATCAGAAACCTAAGAAACCCAGAAAGGGGAAGAACCAGAGCAAAAAGAAGACAAAGAACCGATGCGAAGAAGAAGAAGAAGATGATGATGAAGCTGCTGATGCGGAGCACCAGCACTTAGATTCAGATGAAGATGATGATGGTGACCTTGATGGTTTAGGAGACCTGTTAGGTGGTACCCCAGTGATGAAACGACCGGCATGCAAGCGGCCTGCATCAGCAAAAGGCAAGACTAGGAAACTGCAGAAGAAGCCAGCAGCGGAAAACCAGGCTGGGAATTGTTATTTGATTGCATCCACTCCTTGTATCCCTATACATGTGAATATGTGTGCAGCACCATGTATGATGGTTCCTTCCCTGAATGTTGACTGAAACACCTGTGGGGAGGCCTGTGGATTGCCCTTTGCGCACTTGATTGAAGAGCAAGCACTCGATAAAACAACGAGGTGGCCATACTCAGCTTTAATGCTTGCCATTCCATCCCTGAATCTTTTCCCACCACTGCTGCCCCAAATCAGCCTCTGAAGGGCGGATGCGGAGTTGATGGAACACGTCGAGACCTTGTTCACAGAACCTGCGCCCACGTTTCTTGGACCAAAAAGATTCTTATCGTATGCTCTCACTCACCATCCTGATCCTTTCAAAGAAAGAAATCATTTTAGTAAGAACCAGATTTGATTTACAACCATATTTGGGGCGTAGTTGTGTTTGCGGTCAATTGTCAAAACAGTTTCTCACAGCCAAGGCTGTCAATGCTTGGTGATACAACTCCACCATATGTGCCTTTGCGACATGTGCCTTTCCCAACTCCTGATAACCAACTTGGGTTGGAATCATCCCCTGAGATGGAAGAAGACTTCCCAGATGAAAAACCAGTGGCTGGACTTCATTCATGTTTGTGGATCAGTCTCATTGCAAATATCCATCCCAATCTGTGTCATTTTTGGAGGTCAATCTCTAGACACGTTCACACCCATCTCAACCCTCTCTCAGGACTTGCGTCGTTTGGGAGCCCGCCTGGACTTCGATGCAGTGGAAGCTGAGGACCATTGCATGCCTAAGATGTTTGACACTCCATAGTCTGAGCTAGACAATTAGACTCCTTCACTGATTGCCCATGAATGATTCTCCGGCTTTAATGCAAAATGGCTATTACAATTAATATTTAATCTATTTTAACCCATTTGCATTTTTTCACACAGAGAATTGATACAGTCATGTTATCTTCATCGACATTACTTTTCCCACCATGTCTAGTCAGCTCCCTAGTGGCCCTTCCTTATGTTTGATCCTGTTTGGTGAGGATAACTCTCTTCTTGCTTCTACGCAGATGGATTCAACTGATGAAGCCTTGGATACCCAGATCTATGTCTTGACACCGCCGGACCTCTATCATGTGGAGGAGGGGATGGATGATCTTTCTGACATTCCCCAGGAGGAGCTTGTAGAATCTGAGATGGGTGAGACTGCAGTGGGAACTCCCCCGCATGTGAAAACCGTTGATGCTGAGATGGGTGAGGCTTCTGTGGGAACTCCCCTGCATGAACCCGTTCATGCTGAGATGGGTGAGGCTTCTGTGGGAACTCCCCCGCATGAACCTGTTGATGCTGAGATGGGTGAGACTGCTGTCGGAACTCCCCCGCATGTGAAAACCGTTGATGCTGAGATGGCTGAGGCTTCTGTGGGAACTCCCCCACATGAACCCGTTCATGCTGAGATGGCTGAGACTGCTTTGGGAACCCCCAAGGATACGAAAACGGTTGATGCTGGCATGGGACTTTCCGAAACCCCTGTGATGGCTCCTGCAGAGCCAGCCATTGCACCAAAAAACCCTGACGTTTCCACTCCAAAGTGCCCTGATGGAATCCCTGATGGGAAACAGCCAAAAAAACGGGCCCGACCGAAGACTGCTGCTACTGAGCCCAAGGCCAAGGCCAAGGGTAAAGCAAAGAGCAGGAGCGCAAAGAAGATCCCGAGCACCCGTGAGGATGGGGAGGCAAAGAGTGATGACAACCAGAAGCCCCCAAAGAAACCCCGCCCGGAAAAGGATGATGTTGAAAAGAAACTACACTCCGTTCCTTGTTTGTAATTTTCTGCAACCAAAAGCTTGAGTAAAACCTGTGATTGGCTTATCGCCATCTATCCAGATATAGGTTTCCATTTGCAGCGCTCAGGTATACTCCAATGCTTGGTCGAATGCCAAAGCATTGGGTTTTATCCCTTCGGTGTGCAGGGAGAAAGCTCTTGATGCCAGGCTTGAGTTTCTTGTCCGCATGTTATGCCAGTATCTCTCTCAAAATGCAATGACTTTCTACACACTCCTTGGGCCAATGGTTTAGGCATTATGTTTACAAACCATTGTACTTAGGTGGGCAAAGATGGACGGGCCAAAGGAGCACCATGCTATCAGAAAGCTTTTGGGACTTTTGGGAGCCTAAAATGGCCAAGTTGAACAGTGATTTGTGCCAACACCACTGCTGCTGCTGCGGCAAATTCAGCCAAGTTGCGTTTGATCACAACGCGCATGGCAATGGGGAAAAACCGGTCAATGGCTGCAGCTGCATGGACCCCAGGGAGGTGAGTCTGGGATCATGAATCTCTCTCCTCATCACTGTCTCAGAGTGTATATGGGATATAACTTTATAAGTATAATATACTGGATATATCGTGTTAGTAAGATGTTATCATAATATAAAAACTATATAGATAGATATATACATAGTCCTTTACTCTCCAGCTCAAAGTGCAAGGACCCAGTTCCAATTTGGAAAGGATCTGGTTGCAGATAGACTTCCATATATATATATATATATTTAATATAGATATGTAGATAGATAGATAGATAGATAGACAGATAGATAGATAGATAGAAAGATAGAAAGATAGTCAGATTTATAGATGGATGGATGGATGGATAGATAGATCGATAGATAGATAGATAGAAAGAAATATAGATAGACAGATGGATAGATAGATAGATAGATAGATTAATTGATTGATTGATAGATTGATAGATTGTTTGATTGTTTGATTGATAGATTGATAGATAGATAGATAGATAGATAAATAGATAGATAGATATAGAAATACATATATATATATATATATTTATACTGACATATACTGACATACATATATATATATATATACATATACTCACATATATATATATATATATACATATATACATAGTATCATATCTTATCCATTATATATATAGAGATACAGCTACATACATCATATAATGGACACATAGATAGATAATTTTTGCTGGTTAACTCGATATATGTATTGCGCCCATTGAACCATCGCAAAGCCGAGGCTTTGGTGGCGAATTTTCGGCAGAGAGGTGCCGCCTTTGCGTTGCGTCCAACCATGGATAGTTCGGGGACTTCCCAGCTTGCCACGTTTGATTACCAGAGGGTATAATGTGGGTAAAACAATAATAAACCATCCATTTTGGAATGGTTTATACCACCTATTTATGGTGATTTGGGGGATGGTTTATTATTGTTTTACCCAATATACCGGGATAAAGAACCAACACTGCAATGATATTCCCATTGCATCCTCAATATATTCCCATTAGATCGGTTAACATATCCTTTCGGTTGGTTACAACACCATCACCCCACAAATTTACACAATTTCAAAGATCCATCTCCCATATTGTTGATTATCTATCCCAATATATATATATATATTCATGATTCACAACAATCAACTTCTCTTATAGGTTTCCTATCTTTGAAACTTCCGTCACAACCTTGTGGGTACTACTGGTATATCCCATTATATGTATATATATATATACATAAAATATATTCATGCATATGTACTTATATAACATCCCCATGATATTCCCAAAACATGGTTTGTTGATCCCCCAGTTTTTTTGGTTCAATCCCAATGTTCAATAATTACAAATCCCAGTGTCTAATGGTTATCCAATTCATTAGGTGCGCTAGATCACCATTTTCTCTGCTAAAATCACAATTGTACCTGCTACAATCACAATTTTGTCCATGTCTAAAAACAGGTGCTGTGGCCTTCCCGAGGAACCGCTAGGTTGGGTGACCGGATAGGGAGGATGGCCTTAGAATTCTATGAATACCTATGTGTATATATTGCATCTGTTTGATTATATAATTTTCATCATATGTAGATTGGTGTAGTTTGGGGTTTGCATTCTATCATGTATATATACATATCATTATATATGATCATATATATATATATATCAAATTATGTGTTTGTGTTTGCATTTATTGAGTTATCATGTGTATATATATATATATGGTTATATTTTTAGGTGTATGTAAATACAATATATACATACTAATTATGATCGTTTTTGTATATATGTGTGTACAGGTATCAATTGTAATTATACCATATATCTAATCATTATCGACGCATACAAACAGCTTATGTATAATTAGATTCAATATCACTGATCCACGATCACTTTTTCCAGAGATTAAGCAACGGCAACTTAATGTCGTTCATCTCACAAGTTTGGTACTTCTATCTTTCAGGGTCAGGGCATGTTTTTCTCATGCAGATGGTGACATTGAGTTGACATATCGTATCTACTTGATTTGGACAGGACTTTTAGTCACGCGGTCTTGACGAATTGGTTGGCCCATGTTGGGAATTGTCACATAAACCACCAGAACCAATCCCCATTTGTGAAGGTGACAGGACCTGCTATTGTCCATAGTGATAAGAGTATGACTGAAAATCATGAAGCCCACCTTTTGGGACGCCTGAATGCAATAAATGGCCAGATTGGTCTGTAGGTACCTCTTTTTGAGCTACCCTTTTTGAACCACAATCCATAGATTAGATTCAATGCAAAAGACAGCCCAACGGCCACTTCTCATCGTTTCGTGTTCAACAATGGGGTACCAAGGTCCGAGGGTAAATGTGTGGTACAATCCCCAGTAGGTTTATGGCATTGGGTGAATCCTACATTTTTTTCACCTCAAGTTTTCATGCAAGAAATCAGTCGCTTGGGTTCCCAAGCCCAAGCGCAGCCAGGTGTGCCAGATGTCATCAGCAGGCGTCGGTGCTGTCCATCAAGCATTGAAATTTAGCCATGCATGATGAAGCATTCGGATTACCCTTTGGTAATCAAACATGGTCATGGAAAATACGGAAAATACCTCATTTCTAGTTGATTTTCCCACTAAAAATCTCCATTTAGTCATTTTCCAGCCAGCCACGTTTGATTGCCGGAGGGTAAATCAACCAAACTGGCAATTCATTTCAGGCTTTTCGCCATCACCAATGGTGCCAACCGAATGTGGGGATATGCTTCATGAATTGATTTGGAAGTGATGGGAGTTATAGCCCAGGTATGGGAGAATCCATTTAGAGGACTTGATCTCACTGATCAACCAGGTTTAATCAGCACGTAAGATTGGGATGTTCCTCCAAGTTGAGCCATTTGACTTGGCTCACAGCAACGTCCCTTGATGGAAATTGTAAGTGGATCTTTTCAATGGGAACATATGGGAAAACATGGGAAAACTACCCTCTGCTAATTTAACATAGCTATTGAACATGGCCATTTATAGTGGATTTTCCCATTAAACATGGTGATTTCCCATAGTTATGTTAGTTTGCCAGAGGGTATGCTTTAGGATATGATCTTTACACAACTTGGGGCCTTTCAGGTAAACCTTTGTGTAGTTGCCTGGCGGCGAAATTCGACGGGGGAATCCGCTATCTCCATCTATTCCCCCAACGAGTCATGCCACACCCATGGTGGGTACGATACATCAATGAATGATGTGCAATTACTTTGTGAGACGTCAGGAGGCATTTCTGTGTCAAGGGGTGTATAATTAGAACCGTTCATAGGAATTGTGTATGGTGACATACTTAGCCATTCACTACGAATTTGTATATGTATATGTATATGTATATGTATATATATATATACATATACATATATATATATATAATATTACACTGGTGAATCTCATTGTAGGAATCCATAATTACTATGTGGTTCATTCAAACTCTGCATGTGAGTTTAAATCACCTACCGGATTGCACCAGCAGCCAACATTCAAACGGACGTGGGGTTCACATGGATGAGCTCATCTCCAGTACCTCCAAATCGTTGCCAGCCTTTTTACACGCAATATATATATATATAATGATATATAATTTATATAAATGTTATGTAGTATATATATATATATTGTAGTATATATAGTATAGTATATGAATGTATGTATATGTATATCTATCCACATGGCCAAATATGAAAGCATTACCCTGGACTTGTGGACGGGGCCATAAAGACATATATACATACACACTCCCACTGATTCCCCCATTTGTGTATTGAACAATGGGAAAATCAAACGAATCTCCACATGTGGCCAATCACGACCTGCTACATACTTGATCCCTCAGCTTCACCAAGTCTTTATCACACAAGTTCTCAAAATAATCGTTTCAGAAACTGGTGTTCAAGCAAAATTCACAAGAACCTCTGCATAGTTGGAGATAGATACAAACATATGTATGGACAGATATGTATATATATATACATCATGTATGCATTTACATAAATATGTTCTATGTATGTATATGTATATATATATATGACTGGCTAAAGATCCACGGAGAACACAGGCGTAGCGGGTTGAAACTTTCACGTCCACGCCGCAGGCTGCGGGATGAACTTTTTACGAACCAAGATCCGTGGGGGTCTCCCAGCTGAGTCGATGGCAATCAGCGGAGAGTGGATCCATTTGTTGGGCAACCAGGAAGGTTTGACCAATAAATAGATGTGAAAATATAGGGGTATAAAACATTATAAAGCCAAATTACCATATTGGGGATATAGTGGGATATGCAATTGGTAATATGATATAGCTAATTATGGAGAATTGATCACTTTTTTGTCCATTTATAGGTGCATTCCACTTCTATGCTGATCTTCCGTGCCTAGATTAAGTCCAGGTGTTACTGTATGGTGAGTATATCCACACTGGAGGGCCACTTTGAGTGCATGACTGACACACCAGGGAATGGCAAGGGTGTTGTGTGCGGGGTGTTCGCCGGCTGAAGGGAAGATTGGTGGCCTTATTGCTAGGGTAGATAATTTCATCGAGATAATAAGCAGTGTTGCCCAAGCAAGTCGGCAATTTCGCCAACACATGGGAATGGGACCAGCAAGAACGTGATTTTTAGCCTGCAGAGTTGGGGACACAGCCATTCACAAAAGGGCATACAACTGAGAAGAGTTAGAATAAATTGGGAGTTAACCAACAAACAAACATTGTAGAAGATACCGAAGATATTCGGGCATCTCGGCAACAGGAAGCAACGGACCGAGCCAACAAGTGTTTGAGCTCCACTCTTCGTGAAGTCTTGTGTGGGAGTTGTGCCAATTTGCGTATTCATAGCAATGCATAGAGCTCACAATGTATGGTTAGTTGATGCATTGTTTGGGTCATGATGGCCGGGGCTGGGACGATGAGTTGCATGTTGAATTGTTCCTCTATGTAGATGTATTGAATCATGTGTTGCCCGAACCATCCAAGAATTGTACATGTATCTATATAAAAGCTTAGTTAGACGAATACGACAATTCAAGTAGGTATACTCTCGGGTAATCAAAAATGATCAAACATGGCTTGCTGGAAAATACCCCAATTATACATGATGTTCCTGTTAAAACATATCAAAACATCTCCATTTAGTTCCGGGATTTTCCATTCACAGCCATGTTTGATGATCGAAGGGTATAGCTCCCCAGATCTCCCCAATTATAAGTTGGTTCATACCCCCAATCAACTATGATTATGTATATCTACCAGAGATCCCAGTTACGCCCCCGGAAGGCCCCCGGAAGGCCCCCTTTCGAATCTACCATTTCTTCTCGTCCTTGATCTCTTAGGTATTCGATACTTGGAACGGCCGACATCTCAGTGAGTCAACGTCTGGTTGATTTGATGGGATTCAAAGTTCATGGGTTAGTGCGTAATCCGGTTATCACATGTTTTCTATATCAACATCTTGGTTCAACCAATAAATGAAGGGATCGATCGGGATATAAGCCCAATTTATCGTAATTGGGGACTGGGAAATAGAACCCGTAATATGATATGGCTTTGTCTGAGAATTGGCAATTGGGTATAACTACCCCCAGTTGTGGCCATTAGAATGGGGTAAATCGGGGTACCCTTTAGGGATTACAAAGGGTATGGTATTCTACCAGTTGGTACTTTCAGCACTTCCCCCCACGGAGATCAATCCAAAATGGCAATCCCTAGGCATATCCATCTAAAGGCATCGACAGCCGCAGGTTTGGGCTTGACTTATTGAGGTCATAAATGAATATAAATGATGTAGTGCAATAGATTGCTGTCCTCATGCGGCTAACTTATAACAAAATACACAGGATATCACACAAGAAACGAAGTTTCACGACAATACTGTCCAAATGGAGGAACATCCAAAGATTGAGTCATCTTTTTGTCAAAGGAATCTCAGGGTTAGCCATGAATCACGGCTTATCGCTCAGATCGGCTTAGCGAGGTTTGTGGCCAATACCAGCCACAGGCTCGCCGTTTGTGACCCTGGGTTTGTGTCAGGGATTAGCAGGTCACCTGGTCATTTTGTACCTCCAAATAAAATGATTTTACTGTACCTGCGAGTAATTTTGATCAAACATGGCTTGGAAATCCATGGAAATCACCTAAAGATGGACATGTCAATGGCAAAATCATCGAAGTTACGTGGTGCAGTATCGATTGCCATGTATGATTAGCAGAGGGTATCCTCAAAGTGACCAGATGCTGAGCTTTAACGTTGGTACCCCAAGTTTGAGTGGAAAACTGGGTTAGTGAACTGACATGCGGTTTTGTTGTTTGTTGCAGTGGCAGAAACATAAATGAACACTGGTGAACATATGGGGCTGGCATGACCCTCAAGCTTGCCATCCCCCAAAGTGTGCGTGTTGGTGTTGCACTGCATCACTGCTCAATGCTCAATGCTGGAACGATTGACTGGTTGTAAAACATACAGTATCTTCTCTAAGTGGCCAAAATTTCACCACACATGTTTCGCCAGATTTTGGATGGAAACACTCCAGCATTCATTGGTTGGTGATCCCCTGAAATGGGTCTGTTGAAACATCCCCATCAAAATGGACATCATATTGTAGAAATTGGTATTGTACGCCAACACAAACCAACATTGCCAAAACTGACCTCCAAGAAGTATCAATATCAGTACCACTATGTATAGATCAGCCTGATCAGCCTGTTCGCAAATAGGCAATGACCCCCAGCATTTTGAAAATCAAATCATGGGAACATGACAATGATCAAGCATGAAATTTAGGAGACCAACTTTTCTGACATACCCATATGTATATTGTATTGTAATATAATATGTTTTAGATTTTTTTCATAATATATACAAATATTAAATTACATTACTTATTGTATATTATTTTATACATCATATATATACATATATACTATGTATATATACATATGTATATATATATATATACATATGTATACATATATATATATATGTATATATATACATATATATGTACATATATATATATATACATATATACATATACATATATATATATATACATATATATATATATATACATATGTATATATATGTATATATATGTACATATATATGTATATATATACATATGTATATATATATATATGTATATATATATATGTATATATATACATATGTATATATATGTATATATATATATATACAGTATATCATATTCAGGGGCAGCAATTTACGGTACACCAATACGTGTCACCGAAGCAGCTGCAGTTGCGCTACCCGGACAGTCACCTCACGCCCGCCTTGATGAAATCGGCCCCTGGGCTAAAATCGGCCAATCAGGTTTGGTTTACCCTCTGGTAAACTAACATAGCTATTGAAACTGGCCATTTATAGTTGAATTCCCCATTAAACATGGTGATTTTCCATAGCTATGTTGGTTTACCAGATGGTATATCCAAGTAACTTTGGGTTATGGCCAAGACGAAACACACTGATTATACTTTCGGTAGATCTAAAATCGGCCATGAGTTGCACTGGAAAGGCACTTGTGGCTGCTTCTGTCTACCAACCAGCAATGAGTTCACGAGATTGCAAGCTAAACTCCAAGTTTTATCTCCAGGTAAGCAGTAAACCTATGATGACATGGCTTCCCAAGTTTACATTCCAAGTTTGCCATGATTCGATTGGCTGAGGTTTTAAGCTTCGTGCCAGAGCCTTATATGTGGCTGGAGGCCGGTTAGCCCTAAGCCCAGCGAGGTTAGTTGGTTGAATAGAGATTGTGACGCTTCACCATACGGATCATTGCAAGATTCTATGTACACTAGCAGGATGATTGCAATGATATCTATCTATATATATATATATATATGTATATATATATATATATCCATCCATATCCCTAGTTTTCAGAACTGACTCCCAAAGATACAGTATCTCTATCTCATGCCGGAAAGACGCGGTAGTTACAAAGATATCGTCATTTCAATCGCTTGAACCTCAACTGCCAACCAGTGTCTTGAATCTTGAAACTGTTCAATGGTCCATGCTGGTAGTTTGCATCCACATATTGTGCCCACTATATAGATCCTGTTTTTCTATGTGTGGTTTATCCATGTTGGTGAATATCACTCATGTATACTCATGTGATGTCCGATGATATGTGGGTCCCCAAGATCATATACTTATCCCAACGCATGGTGGGGCCTAATGTTTGGCGGTCAATTTCGGTTTGTTGTCGTGAACTCCACTGTGGAAGTGGCTCCAACTTAGCCCCAACGGGTCACATCTTCCCCGTCCCATGCTGTGGGTCCCCTAAAAAGCCCGCAATTTCAAATCTGAGCTTCTCAGTGCTTCGGATTTCGTTGATTTCGATGGCGGTTTTGGAGCTATGCGGTACCATTTCAGAGACATGAATTCCTTCACGCATATAATTGGTTCCTCGCCACCCGACATTCCAGATGATGCCATGTTCCGGATTCTTTGCGTATTAGTAGTGCTATTCCAGATGACTGCTATTTTGAGGATAATCACCTATATGTTGTGGATAATCACCAAAATGCGGGAAACAATCACCCTTTAATAAATTTGTTACCAGTTTGAACATAGTGTAAAATTGCCTATTAGTCATCCGTGTTCCTGTTCAGACGCACCAGTGTCATATTACTGCTTATATATCCCATTACACCTTCAGATATGGCAAGTTGATTACATATATCTATCCCATTATCTCTATACTGATTGGTTAAATCCTCCATTTGGCTGAAATCCTTCACCATCAATCCATTGGTACAGTTAACCAATCATTGGTAAGTGGGTATATGGCTATGGATCTATACCTTTTTTCGAAACATACCCTCTGGTAAACTAACATAACTATGGAAAATCACCATTTTTAATGGAAAAATCCACTATAAATGGCAATTTTCAATGGCTATGTTAGTTTACCAGAGGGTATATTATGAGAGAACTCCCAAAATGAGGGGTGCCCCGAAATCATCCAAAATTAGACCTCTTGGTTTGGTACGGTGTTGCATTGTATCCTGCCATGCGATCTTCACCAATTTCCCATGCTATGGTTACAGTACAGATGGTTGATACTAAATAACCATGAATTACAACATGCATATAAAGTGAATGACACAAGTGAAATATCATATTTCACCATATTTCACCAGTCATTGAATTTTTGTTGGGTCCAAAAATAGCGTTGCTCCCATCATCCTTTGGCAAGGTGGGTTCCTACATCGGAAGTAGCGCCATCACCACGGCGAAGGTCTTGAAGCAGATGCGCCTCCGGACCGGCGTGGTGTGTCACCTGGCGGTCGAAGTTGTTGAGAGATTTTGTGCTGGGAAAATTGATGGAAATTGCTGCGGAATGAAGAATTTTGAACATCTTAAGTAGCAATGATGCTCTGGCAAAATTGATGAGCATCAAGAATGGGATTTGAAGATCATGAGTGTCGAAGCGAAACCATGGCGCGTTTTACGAATTCGGGTTCAACCAACCAAAATGCCGGTGAACTGATCAAAATGAATAGGGGCAAAAATGGAGTAAACATGGACCGGCTGCTAATTTTTAGTATTGAACCATCCATTCGGGGACCCCATACGAGGTCCAAGAATACGGTGCCTTTCCCAAATTTGGTACTTTTTATTTGTGGATCAGATTGGGTTTGATGATTTTACTTCAAGAAGGGGCATTCTGGGTTCCATCATGTCGGATTTTCACGATTGTGTTCTTCAAATGATGGTTTTTGCATGATCCCTAACCGTCATCATTCCCTAACCGTCTGGAGGAATTGTAGTGACACTGCGACGGCCCTGGAATATCTGGAATGATGGTAGGTATAGCTGTTCCTATATTTCAGGTTAGTGATTGGTGACTGATCATAATTTACCTAGCACAATAGTTCAGGGTTGCAAAGGAGTTGAGTGGTAGGAAGTGGGGCCTCAGGTTTAAAACAAATTGCAGCAGGCACTTAACTGGAGCAGAATTGCCCGATTCGTTGCGGGCTATGCGACTATCTATTGATCCAAAGGAACGATCTGGTATTATCCACTAGCTCCTCATTGGATTTCCCCCCAGCTAGTGGTTTTGCTACTACTAACGCACCCGTTTGGGAAGTTCAATCAACTTTGAAGTTGGAGATCCAGCTGACAAGTCTAGTGCCAAGCTCCACATCCCGTTGCGACTCCCAGTACAGCGGCCCTCTGGATTTCACACGCTTCGTGTTTTGTTTCATACCCAACACTGATCACTTACCAATTCCATATTAATCATCATATATATATATATAATTATATATATATAAATATATATATATATATATATAATTAGGTATATAATTATATATATATATAACTATATATATATATATTCATGTATTATCAATATGGATCCAGCCGTATCTTCTCAGGATTTTTTTAAATCCATAGTCGCCAAGGCCTCGATCCTTTCACCGGGATGGTCGACATGTGGGCGGATCGCAAGGCGCAGCGGAAACAGGAACTGAAGGCACGGTACTGTAAGTGAAAGTGTTGTATCTATGTATTATGTATCTATATCTATATCTATATCTATATCTATATCATTCTATATCTATATCTATATCTATATCTATGTATATATATATATATATACATACATATGTAAATATACATGCACGGATTATTTATAGGTATAATTGTATACACACATATTATATTATATCAGCCTCTAGCCCACAGTAGGAAATAACTTGCTATATGTTTTTGAGTTCAATCAACGTCCAGATGTTCATTTGATCACGAGAACAGTGAATTTTAGCCCATCATTTTGATGGCTTTGCCCCTTTGACAAGGTCCCGGTGTATGATTATATCAGTTTGTAACCCGGAGGATTCCAAAACAGCTCTCAGGATCTTGGACCCTGAGACTTGGGATGCTCTGATGACTTCACTCTGCTCATCTCCGCTCTATATTTGGATGCTTCCCATAGATTGGTAAATGTCCTCTGGTGATTTTTGAGGGCTTGAAATGCCGCGCATCTGCCCGGCGGCTGGCGAGGCATTTCGCATGCAGTTTGGCCTCCTGGAGCGGCAACATGTGGCTGTCGGATGGCTCAGCGTTTGCGATGCGGAGGGATGGGCGAGATCGATTCTGAAAGGTACTGGTGGATGTAACGAAGATAGGAGGAATGAGTGAACCAAAATGGGGATTCAAGCCAGCAACTGAAACTGAACATGTTCTTTTGATAGGTTTGCAAACAGAATTGGGGCCCCGAGTGGCAATTGTAATGGGGAAGATCATGATACCAAGGGATTTTGGTGGTACTTGATGTTTGGAACTCAGAATTTGTATGGCACATTATGACACAGAAAAGGTTCATACAACCTGAGATGTTCAGCCAGTCTTGGTCATGCAGTGAAATGAATCAAGCAAAGCAAACTCTTTTGCTAGAAAAATAATGAAAAAAAACAAATTTCAACTGGGTTTGTCTGAAAATGGTATACCCCCAAATCCATTGATTAATGCTCATTATGCCATTGAATGGCTATAATTGGGAGTATACACCAGTTTCAGAGAAACCCAACTTCATTTTAGGGCATCCCACTTGTCAGCCAGCTGCAGACTTTTGACACCGGCTCTGCAACTGCGATCGGTGTGGCGTGTGGGTCATGAAGCAATGAAGCTGGCAGGTGGTTGGCATGGTCTAATCCTAAAATATCAATCAATTTGGCAATTTTTGGCAAGTGTTTTCAAGGTTTTGCATTTTTGCTATCACATGTTAACCACTTCACCTTTCCCACATAGAATTGAACGAACAACTGCAGGAAACTGTTCTCTTGGCTTGGTCAAATGCATGGTTTCCTTTCTGAATTCGTGTTGCCTTAAATCCATCCCTTGCTTCCGCGAATCCCCTGGTTTGCCTCTGCCGGATGAGGATGGACCATTGTTGATGGATGAGTTTGGCCATTCGCGGATCTATGAGATGTTTCTGGCCAACGTCCGTTCTCGTGGCCATCAGGACGGCGACACAGGCTGCGCTTGTGATCTTGTGTTGTGTGTTGTCGATCTCGGTCCGGGTAGTTCAATTGGTCAATGACTTTTACAATTCTAGAGTCACCTGCTTGAACAAGATGGTGGCATGAAGAACCCCTCGACTCAAGTCCTGGGCTTTGTTGTCTCTCCAAAAAAAAACAAATACAAGTTCCTAAAGTTCTACATATATAGCCGTGGCTTAAAAAGATCCTTAGAAATTGGATGGTTCACTGGTCATACCATTCAATGGCAATCATCGGGCACTGGAAACCCTCAGCCCAATGTTTCATCGGACTAGACAGGTGTTCCAGCATCGCTAAGGGCTTAGATTCGTAGATGATAGCAATGTTGCGCCCCAATCATCATTAAGATTTCTGCTCGACAATTTATTTATATTAGATAATCACAATACGATCAATAAATAAACGTCTACTTCGCCCTCAAGAAACCCTGGCTTAGTTTTGGGATTTTGTTGGTATCTTCATGTTGGAGTTTGCGAGCGATGACCTAACTTTCAAATCCTCGAGTTTAATTTTTAACGCCATATTTTTTTTGCAATTTCTGGGGACGCAAAACATCATCAATCGACATTATTTGTCTCCACTTCTTGTGGGGTTCCATCTTGGTTTTCAGGTCGGACTTTTTAGTAACTTATCTATTTGCAGAACTCGTACCTATCTGTTTGCACCCTCTTCTCCTTCTGTGCGATGATTAATCTGAATGGACTCGTGGCTTGCTGGTGTATTTCTATCGCTTCGAGTCAAAATTGATATCTTGATCTCAATTGATATCTTGACAATTTCAATTGATATCTTGATCAGTTTCAATTGACATCTTGACCAGTTTCAATTGATATCTTGATCAGTTTCAATTGACATCTTGACAGTTTCAATTGATATCTTGACAGTGTCAATTGATATCTTGATCAGTTTTAATTTATATCTTGACTTTTTCAATTGATATCTTGATAGTTTCAATTGATATCTTGACAGTTTCAATTGATATCTTGACAGTTTCAATTGATATCTTGATAGTTTCAATTGATATCTTGACAGTTTCAATTGATATCTTGATCAGTTTCAATTGATATCTTGACAGTTTCAATTGATATCTTGANAATTGATATCTTGATAGTTTCAATTGATATCTTGACAGTTTCAATTGATATCTTGATCAGTTTCAATTGATATCTTGACAGTTTCAATTGATATCTTGATCAGTTTTAATCGATATCTTGACAGTTTCAATTGATATCTTGATAGTTTCAATTGATNTTGATATCTTGATCAGTTTTAATCGATATCTTGACAGTTTCAATTGATATCTTGATAGTTTCAATTGATATCTTGACAGTTTCAATTGATATCTTGATCAGTTTCAATTGATATCTTTTCAGTTTTAATCGATATCTTGATCAGTTTCAATTGATATCTTGACCACTGTCAGTTTATGTCTTGATAGTTTCAATTGATATCTTGACAGTTTCAATTGATATCTTGATCAGTTTCAATTGATATCTTGACCACTGTCAGTTGATGTCTTGATAGTTTCAATTGATATCTTGACAGTTTCAATTTATATATTGACAGTGTCAACTCCGGAGATGTTTGAATCATGTTGAATCCAGTCGGATCTATTTGCCGGGATCCCACTGGTCCCAGGACTATGTCTTGCCGCTCAGAGTATGGATCTTAGAATCGCTGGTCGTTGAAGCTTCCAGAAAACAAAAAGGGGAAGATATTCAGCATCTGAGATATCTTGAGATATCAAGATATATCAAGATATCTGAGATATCAAGTTATTGCAACCAACATCAACATCAAGTATTTTATCAAGATATATCAAGATATAACCAGCAACAAAGGTGGGTTTTACCAGCAGCAATTGGTATGTGTTGGGGATTTATGTATAAATATGGGGATAAAATGATAATCTAATTAAATATAAAAAAGGCAATAGGAAATCTACTGATAAGGGATCCTATTTTGGGAACAGAACTACGCTCGTTTTTGGGGGATGACGTGTGGCGTGAAATCACCAAAGATTGTGGACATTTGTGGACTATGTATGCATACACGTATGCAAATATATGTTTGTATATTCAGATGTGTGCAATTCTGCACATATGTTCTATTATTTTTTAATGTATGTTATGGATGTGTATAGTGAGTATAGAGTAAGTTCATGTCTATGCCCATCAGTTTGATGATCCTTAATCCCATCTATAGATTATGTTCCCATTCCAACCTCCATTTATAGGGGGTTCCCTTTGCCGGCACTCGAATTCCCCTCTAAAACAGGTTGAAATCACCAGGTAGATGGTGAGTTGGTGAATTTCTGGAAGCCGAATGATATCCCCCACTCTAGATGGTAACCATTGGTAACCACTCAAAACACTAGAACCATATACTCTACATCTCTACCAATGTAGGATGTGATGTGTTTTTCTTTGGGAGGTACTTTAGGCCCAAACGAACCATCAGTGGTTTGAAAAACCTGTCGTCTTCTCTCATTCCTGTGGTGCCCCAAGGTGAGTAGCATCACAGGTTTGAGGCTGTTGAGGAGTGCCCAGCTCGAAGCACGGCATGGGTCCCGGGCTGGACATCGATTGGAAAACAGGAGAAAGCTATTGATTTTTCTCAATGGGCAACAATGGTATTTTACTGGAACATTCTAACTTTTGTAAATCTTTGTTTCATGAAAAAATATCGCAAGTTCGCGAATTTGGTTCTTGCAAGTAAGCCACTACTTGTTTGGGGACTTGTCTAGATGGATCAAGCAGGCTTTCAAAAAGCATGTGACTTGTATGAACTTGGTTGACTTCATGGTGCCTTGTTTGAGCCACAATGGCGCAATGGTCCAGTTTGACAGTGCAAGAGATCCTTGCAACCTACACTGTGGTGTCCCCCAGTGACAGGTTGGTTTACACACCCATAAAACCATAGATACCCCACTACAATAGATAGCTATAGCTTTGTTATTGATCAACTTAGCCAACGATTGTGCACCCTTTTGCAAGGGAGCAGAAAGTGGGCACAAGTCCCAAATCAATGGGTACTTGGAAGTTGCTCCCATCCGCAATTTGTCAAGATGATTTGCATCTCAAGCAGGCTATGCTGCGGCCATATGCTATAAGTGGCTTCTCTCAAAAACGGTCTGGATGCTGATACAGCAAATATATCCCACATAACCCAAGCAGTGACCAGGTTGATATAGAATCTCTGTAGAATTCCCATCAATATGGTCCAAACTATCCATCATTCCCTAACTGGTTAGCATCCAAGCCCCATCACGTCGTCACATCCCCAGGACCCTCTATGAGCAGGGCCGCATTGAACGGCCTCCGGAGGTTGGCTCGTCGCATGGACGGGGCACTGTGGTGGATAGAAAGATAGATAGTGAGATAGATTGAACAATATATAGATATTTTATATGCTTTTAGATTATATATAATTACACATATATATATATACACAAAAAAAGATAGATACAGATACATTACATATAGATAACTATAGATAAATAGATAGACAGGATAGACATTTGACTGTACATGTGTATATGTATATATATATATATCAATATAGATACAAAGAAACATAGATAGACAAAAAGATAAACAGATAATTAAAGAGACAGACAGACAGAAGGATGGGCGGACTGACGTACAGACGGATAGATAGATAGACAAACGGATAGCTGGCTAGACAGACAGACAGACAGATAGATAGACAGCTGGATAGATAGATGGATAGATAGACAGATGGCTGCATAGATAGATGGATAGATAGATAGGTAGGTGGATATATAGACTGGATAAATGGATGGATTGCTGGTGAGATTCATAGATTGATAGATAGATAGATAGCTAGATTGCTAGATAGCTGGATACATAGGTAGATAAATACATACAGAGATACACTAATAGAAAGACATATAGATAGTTTGATAGATATATATATATATACATATATATATACATACATATATTGCTTAGTTATATATATATACATATATTTATGCAGAGTATTCGAGTTATACACCAACTTGTAACTGAGGCACAAGTTCTTTGGAGTTTGGACCACATCTACACGTGGTCGTGGCTCCAGCATTGATTTACCCAATGCCCAATGCCACGCTTACCATCCTCAAAAAAAGGGCCCATTAAATTGGCGAGTTCTTTGCTTTGAGGGAAGATGTAATCTCCAAATTGTTTGTTACTGGGATTTGTTTGTACTATATACAATATACATCTACATACATAAATGCAGACACCCCAGGGCCTACAGGGTGTTGGGGCGGATTGGAGACGGCCGAGCATGAACCAACAAATCGATGAGGCACAGGCGTACATTCAGCTCACATGAAAG
Source organism: Symbiodinium sp. clade C Y103 (assembly GCA_003297045.1). Classification (NCBI taxonomy): domain Eukaryota; class Dinophyceae; order Suessiales; family Symbiodiniaceae; genus Cladocopium; species Cladocopium sp. clade C. Next base: position 189,957 of record BGPT01000012.1, read on the forward strand.
GGCCTTGACACAGGCAAGACAGCAAGCCAACAAACAAGATCAACAAAGTATAAAAAAGTCACACAGGCAAGAAGAACAGCTATTTTCCTGTTTCACAGTGACAGTGGTATAATTTGTCCTGTCGGTCTCACACCCTGATGGAACCAAGCGAGTCTATCAGGAGGATGTAGCTCTTATTTTCAGTGAATAAAGTGAATTGTTCCCTATGGTACCGTGCAATTTTCTGACCCAACCTTTATAAATATATGGAACGGACGACCAGTTGGTGGTAAAAACAATACTTTCCGGCTACGATTTTCCCAGCACAGCCATTAACTATCAGATTTAGCTCATTTTGTCATCTTAAATCCCGACTCTCAAAGGTTTAATCGCAATTTTTGGTGGCTAAAATCACCTAAAAAATCCCTATGTATGACAGGTAAATCCCATTAAATCCCACTACAGTTGTTGCTCAGATCATGTCAGATCCACCTTTTGTGATCCTGAACTCGCAGATCATCTACCTGGATTCCGCGCATGAAGCGGGGGAGACCCTCCTAGAGGTGGCGATGATGGGTTTTCTGTCGCGGTTTATGGGCTTAATGGTGTGAACAATGGGGATTCCTTGGTGGTTTTATGCTAATTTAGTGGTGATTTAGTAGTGACTCAGTGGTGTTTAATGATGATTTAATGGGATTAAATGTGATTTCACAAACGAGAATGGGAATCTTCATGGATGTATATAGCAATGGTAAAGTTTTTCGGTAGTAAATAATTATTGTATATTTTATATATATATATAGAGAGAGAGAGAGAGCAATGTATATATAAATATATTGTTTTATCACTATATACATATATCATCATATATCTATATCATTCTATATCTATATTTGCTTTATAGCAATCCCCAAAAACGATAGAAAGTAAAGTTCCAACAACATGGTGGTTTATTGGTTTTCTTTCTTTTTAGCGGTTGCGATTTGTATTTGAAGCATAGACTATAACATATACAGTATGTACATATTTATGCATATATCTTATCTAGTTTTTTGAATACAGAATATTCATTTATATAATCATATAGCGTTCATACATCATACATTCTACAAGAATCATAGATGATGTTTGTCATATAGTACCGTTCCACGCCAACATTTGTTCTAAATTACTTTATATTACAAATCTTTAATTGTATATAATATATGTGTACGGATGTATTATTAAATGTACAAATAGTACGAGTTCGATATGCATCATTTATATTTTTAATAGAGGATTGATATTCATCTGATTACGACTACAAAACTAGTATCAATCTATGATAATTCAGTTTACATTTTTATATGTATATTAATACGATCTAATCTAACTCGTTCAATAATGTAATATAGATTCATATGTAAATAATACTAACCCCTAATTCTTATATATTCTGGTCATGTTGTACACTACTTAAATAGATTAATATATGTAACCTTCCCCCCTAACTAACCTCCCCCCGACCTCAACCCCCCCATTGTTTTACTATAAATCGTCCCGCATCAACGGTTCTTCGTAGGTCCAAGAGGCCTGGCGCCTGCTGGCAGCTCCCGGCGTCCTCTTTGGGGACGACTGGTCTTGGTCAGACGTCCCGGGTGTCCAGAGATGTCAGTTGAAGATACCCGAAATGGTGAACGTTTACATAGCCATTGAACATTGCCATTTATAGTGGATTTTTTCCATTAAAAATTGTGATTTTCCATAGTTATGGGACAGTTCACTGGAGGGTAGTTGAAGTGGGTGAATTATGAAGTCATTTTAGCCTGATTTAGCCAGAAATAGCTGAGATTTGGATCAGAAAGATACCGATGATGAGATTCATACCAGTTGGAAAACGAGGCCTCACATGTATTTAGAGATCATAATTTGCTGCAGGAAAACCCCCCCAGTTCTGTGTGTTGGTTTCTATTAAACGAACTATGTTGATCCACCATAAATCCAAGCGTTGGGATTTCAACAGCAGACATATGGTGATTTTATCCGTAGAAATACTAATTAGTGGTTGGACCAATGATTGGAGTTGTCGATTTAATTTCAGCAAGATTTGATTCATCCAATGTGGATTATCCAAAACAGAAATTGACCCATTTCCTGCTGTGTTTGTTCTGGCAATTTCACCTGCTCCGGAGGCGAAACGATGCCCATGATGTTCATGTGGGATTCTGATAAACCAGACATAATTTGGTTCACTGTTTTGGGATTATCGCCTCATTTGGGTCATAAACTCAAGACTATTGAGGATAGGCAATGCCAGCTGTCTCACTGTCCGTTGATGGGAAGAGGACAACTTGCTTTCCTGCACAGGGTTGCTCCAACCCATTATAGGCGAAACATAGCCACATGGGGGCAAAATGTGTGCTTTTACCTCTTTATTCATCGTTATTACGATTTTCCGCACTTGTATTTGTGGTGTGGGGGGCAACTATTGAAAGCGTCGAGCAAATGGTGCCAATCAGTGGTGGGATTCAAGGTCAAGCGTCTCACAGAAATCCAAGCTTTACATGATGCATGCGCAATGACAGCAAAGTGACACTAAAATTGTGTCCGCTGAACCCTCCCAAAGTTTATGAATCTAGGTGTTTATCCCTAAATAATAAATCCACAACTTTGGGTGTTTCCCCCTCAATTTTCACATGGCTATGGGTCAGAAAAGGGGATAATTTGGTGGACCCACAAAACCAGCACTTGTCGATGCCACCCTGCGGTAAACGCAGATAGATATGGAAAACCCACCTTGAAAGTATATTGTACTTGGAGATCAAGTTTCTGGGTGAAACCAGTGATTTTCCATTTGTTGTTTTGTAAATTTCCCGGAGGGTAAACCATGCGTCCATGATGAATGTCCATATCTTTGTACAGTAGATAAGTGCCATGTGGCCGGGTAAACGATCATAAACCATCGCCTCCGGTAATCACACATGGCGATAGAACATCTTCATTTTTTCTATGGATTCTCCCAGAAAAAGCATCCATTTAGTTCAGGGATTTCCCAGCTAGCCATGTTGGATTGCCGAGACGGAGCACCTGGGACGCACAGGCCGGGTGTGCAGTCGGACGTGCTGCAGTTTGCCGCCCGGCTGATGCAGCGACCCTTGACGAACGAGGAGCGAAAATCGAAGGTTGGAAATTGAACATCCCTTATAAATGGAAGTTCTAATGGGAAAATCAGGGCAAAATATGTTTAAGAATATAAATGGAAGTTTTAATGGGAAAATCACCTAGAAAGGGCGGATTTTCTGTTGCAATGTTGGATTACCAAAGGGTGCCAAGCCATTTGATGCCCAGGAATTTTCAGAATTCACAACACTATTTCGCTGTCATGGTTTAGGCTAATCTGGGGCTGACATTCAGATACGTATCTAGGACATGTTTGGCAATTCTTTGGCCACAAATACAAAGAAATGGGGGTGGGTAAGGACTTAAGATGACTTAACCAACAAACAGATTTGATTTAACATGATTTAACCAACAAAACTAGAGTTATAGAGTTCACCAACCACCTATATCTAGATTGGCCATGTTACCTCAAGCCAGTTTTGAACCCTCTTTGGTGTTAACCCATGCTTCTGTTGGTGCTTGTGAAGTCAACATGTTCTGCTAGTAGTAGTTACATCCTGAGTTGCTGATCAATTTGATGGGTCCAAACTGCCCATTGTTTGTGGGTTCAGATCCATACGATTTCTGAGGAAATTTAATGTTTGTGTTAGCAAAATGATGAATTAGCGTGGTTTGCTCATCAAATTCCACATCCAGCTACATCATCCCAGTACTGCCATGTTTTGAGTGATTGAATCACGGCTCTGTTGCGGGTCAAATCCTATGTTCTGCACAAATTACTACGAGGACAGCCAAGGCAACGAGGTAGGCAAGTCAACATTGACGAGGTGAGCGACGAGGGGAACAACAAGATTTAAGGTATCAGCCAGGGGATGTGATAAACATATGTGGCCAGAGATTGAATATTACAGCCCATTAGCCACTTGCAAGGGGATGTGTCAACACACCTGCAGATGTAAAAACACTTTCTGGCAAGAGAACAGTTTTTTTGATTATGTCGCCTTTCTTCTCACGGAGAAGGAGTAAAGACATTCGATTCAAGGCACTTGCGAGGTGATTTCTTACAGTCCAGAAAAAAAACAACCTGTTCCATGCCAGCAAAGTGGGAAGCAGCGGCGCCGTGGTGCAAATGCGTTCATCCCCAAGATTGAAAATTGCAACGAAGGTGCCGTGCCCCGAGAATTGACCGTGGGCAAAAAAAGGGCCGAACACCTTGGACCAGAGGCTTGGAAAAGGCCCAGGTGGCCTCGACCCACCGCCACTCCCACATTTGCGCGGGAAGTGCCTGCGCCGGAAGGTCCCCCAAGTGTTTGTCAACTACTTCCAGCATTTGTCTCCACCAAACAAAAAGAATGGGTCCTGAAATCCTGAAAGTGTTGTTTTTTGGGGAATTGTTGGTGCCCTTCATGAGCCATGTATGTGTAGGCCGAGTTAACGAGGCGAGGCCACTATTTCCCAACGGATCCCAACGGTATGTAACGAGGCAGGGTGCTAAACCCCAACAAGTTCACATGTAAGTCACGAGGCAGACGAGGCAAGAAGCAAAGTATGTATCCCAGATTGCTGTTCTTGATCAACTTCCCTTTTCCTGGGTGACAGCATCTGATTTTTGTGCTAAACCCTCTCTTTTTTGTGGGGTCAAGGCCCCCGTCTATCTCGGAATGGGTGGGAACCTTCAACTATAACTAAAACATGCAAGATAGCATTGTGTTTTCCCGCTATTTGGTGTAGGTTTTGCCATGTTTTCTGGATCAAACTTGGATAGATACTTTGATACTTCACTAGTGCTACAAATGGGGGTATGTACTAACCTCATTGTATAATAAAAGACCAAGATTGGAATAGATTGGAAATGGTTTTCTGTAAATGCATGTTTGATAAAATCTCTCATCTTAGATTTGGTTATATAAGTTCCCATTTATAGTGGATGAGTGGGTTACCCTCCGTTAATTTAACATAAGAAACCATGGCCCATGTGGTTCGATGAGTCACCTAGCCAATATATCAGGTTAGACAATTTTATGCCTAATAGTTAATAGTTAATTTCCAAACTATATTTTAAATTGATTTTGCTACCTTCAAACCGGGTAGCTATAACATGGTGGTTTTCCACTTCGCAAACTGTTCATCAGCTGCATCGCTAGGAACTCCACCGCTTCGATTGGCCCACGAAAGCGGCCTTTCAGCCGGCGCGGTTCAGGGCCGATTCGTTGGGTTCGTTGGAATTTGAGGGGAAGACCATGACTCCTGGTACTGTATGCTGTGGTGGTTGTTGGTTGTTTCAAAGTATTTGTAATTATAGATAGATCGATATTTAAATTAGTCGTTTAGATTTAAGTAGGTCCCCTTGTGTTCATTGTTATTTCATTTTATTTCTTATAAGTATGCATTCATGTGTATAAACTGGAGAGTCCAGAGAAAGTTAGTCGACTGGTGAATTGTAGTTTTTTTTAGCAGATAAAAATGGGAGAATATGTTATAGCAAGCTGATGCCAGCTAAACATTGCCTTCCTTGAGGCTATTTAAGGTTTGGCATCTACACAAAATGCTGAGATGTGATGAAGATTTCTGTTTCGTTTGAGGTCACTAGCGGACCTCACCGGACATGAAATGCGGGTAGATATGCATATATATACATGTATATATATATATATACGTATACATGTATATATATATATATATATAATACATGTATATGTATATATATATATATATACATGTATGGGGAAGCCGGAAATAAATGTTTACCCTTCGGTAATCAAACATGGCGATTGAAAATCCTATCGGAGGTTTTCAATTAGAGATTCATTCCGCAATTGCCATGTTTGATTACGACAGAGGGTGAATGTTTATCTTAGGTTTTTCATTCTGGCAAGCAACAGAACAGTGACATAGTTCATGTCCAAAATCTGGACGAACCGTAAGTACCTCACATCATCGCGACGTGAACTCTGAGACCATCCATCGACATCTATGATCATTTGTGTGCACCCATCTATCACCATCTATAAAATCTAGAAGAATCCACAACTAGCTATCCAGAATACCCAGCTGGCCCAGCGTTTTTTTTCACCATCACTCACCCCTTTTGCCGTGGAAACACCTGCGCAGCAGGTGAAGGGCCTCGCAGTGGTAGATGAAGATGATGGTGCTTGGATGCTGTCAGGGGAACTCAGCTTACTCAGGAGCCCTCTGAAGTGCGGCAAGGACCTGTGACTTTTCTCCAAAGTGCACTGGAAAAAAATGGGAAACCACCGGTTGAGAAGTGGCCCCCAGTCATCCCGTGTTTCTGTTGGTATGTTCACGGCGACTTGCTCATGATTCATGCAGATGCGGATCCATAGATTGTTGTCCCACCTGAAATATTGCCGGTGGATAGATCAATCTTTGAATCGGTTTCATGATATTTTTTTGTTGTTGATTTTAGTAGCTTAGACTTCCACATGTCTATGTTCTCAGCCCACGTTTGTGATGAGAATTTGACCTCTTTTCAATGGATTGTGCTAGTGCATGGTCAATGTGTTGGACAGGCCTGGTGGGATGGTGCTACCTCGACTGCCAAAGTACCCCCTTTTTGAGGGTCAACTGATGTTCTTGTGGAACTTGTGATGTGATGTAACATACCACGGTCTATTTTCATGGTTTAAGTCCTGAGAAGTCCTGGCCTATACAGATCTCCCACATATTGGCCTGGGACCTAGGTTCAAAGAGGCAGCAACTGAGTGATTCTGCGCAAACCAAAGATCTATCGCTTGTGCGGAAAACAATGGCGCATGTTGTGTGGCCTGGTACTGCTTCCCTGCAGCTGTGAGAATCCCAAAGCGGCTGAAGTGACATTTGTTCCCAGTTTGTTGCTGATATCCGGAGTCAAACTTTGTGTACCCAATTGATGATATGTCTCGATATTTCTGAAAATCCGACTTCCGAAAGGTTTCCAGGCTCCCAAAATCCCAAGATGAAAGGACTCCATATCCGTGAGAGTATCCGAGTTGAGCAGCATGATTTCATGTTCAATCCACATGTGGGATGATGAACCCAACTTACCTATTTCTGCAGCGTGGCGCTGCTTTTTCCAAATCGGCATCAAGCCTTGTTGTTTAAAGTTTAAGGGCAGTTTTAGGGGTTTCCTTTCTACAATAAGTTGAGCAATACATCTCCGATCCCAGAATTGGTCGAAACGGAGCATTTAGAATTGCAGGACCCCAAACGGATCCCCCAAACAAAACATCTTTAGTCTTCCCAGGCAGATCCAAAGGCTTCTGAGCACAGGCGCCTGGAAGAGTGCTTGAGCATGAGTTGGAGGATTGGTGAATTTAAATATAAATACTTTTACAGTGTATGTATATACACATGAATTGTTTAATCTAATCTAAGTAAGTGCACATATGTATATTATGTATATATGTAGTTATACGTATATATGTGGATTATTAGTTGTCAAGAACCAACTGGATGGACAGAACTTCATACTGCCAACTACTCTCTTGCGATGTTTTTGATGGGGATATCTTGAGCTAGCCATCTCAAAAATGAAGGGTGTCTAAGCTAAATACTGAACATAGCTGTTGGTTTTGATTGTAAAACAATGTGTGCCATAGTCTAAACTTGAACTATACACCCTTTGGGGGATGGTCATCGGCTTTCATCCTGACTTGGCCTTGGCACGAGGCTCTTTGTGACCAAAATCGCCCCTCAGATCACCCAGCAGGCAATGTTACAATGTTGGGAGGTCCTTGAGGTGCACCTCCCACAATTTTGGGGGGATTTGTTCGCGATCCATACTGATCCACAACCAACAAGAGCAAGACCCCGTGGATGTTTGTCCTTTTTCTGAAGGCACTGAAGCTTCCCAACGTTTCTTGGGTGTGCATGCAATGACTTGACGCATACACAACTGCGATACAGAGAATGCCACATGTCGAAGGAGTTGATCATGCTGCTTTCCGAGAAGCAGTTACTGTAACTAAGCAGCCAAGGATGGTGTGATCCCCATGGACTATATACTATACGGAGAGAACCCCTTGGATCCGTTTGGCCTTTTTTGAATAAGATATCGTTCAGTCTATCATCTCAATAAGATCTATGCTATTTATCACCTTTGAAATGCATTCATGTATGTATGTGTATATATATATATATATAGACATATGTATTCAATTTTATTCACCTCGTGTACATGTTTGTTCCCAAAACCCTACAAGAATTCCTAGCTGAATTCCAGCTGGCATCGGAGTGTGTTGGGATCTTCCTAGCAACGCTGACGCATCCTCCATGCAGTTTACAATTTGCACCCATTGTGGCTGGTGATCAGGCCCCTTTGCACTTGTGGGCCGAGGAGTGCAAACTTCAGCTCACAGGGGCCTAGCCATGGGTAACCTGGAGATTTGGGTGATGAGTCTTTCTGCAAGACCTGCACCCATTGGCACAACTCTGAGGAGCAGATCTACATCTCATGAGATCTTTCATTCTTAGAATTTCTTGTCGGAGGGCTTCACCTATTTTCATGTTGGTCATCCACTCTGAGAGGTTCATGAAATCGTTCCTGAAAGGTTGCTTTCTGAGAGTTTCACAGTCAGGGTTTCTCAGAGATCCCACTGTGACTGCATCTTTCTTAGGCTTCTTGCGGATTTCATGCTGAGAGCCTCACCCGGATGCCCCCTGACGGAAAAAATGAACCCCTCGAAAACAACACCATTTCGCATGCCTTTGCATCATAGTCTTGCCAAAATCCGTTGTATGTTTAGCCCAAACCTGCCTATCGATTGTCTTCTCGACAACGCGCACGCTCAGGGCAGAAGAAGCGAGCCGCAAGTGGACCTGCGCTGGGAATGTCGCAAGCTGCGACGTGACAGATTTTCTCCTTCGAGCCAAGCTTCACTAGAAATCCGTTAGGCATTTTAGTGGTAGTGATATAACGTATTTACAAAGTTTTTCTTCTGGGGCAAGGAAGCTAAGGCCAGCTTCCAGTTTTGATGTAACAGGCAACTTTCGCTAAGCAAACATGAGCAGACAATCTTTGCTGTTGTTCCTGGCTGGTCCCAGGGATATACGTTGTTCTGGACATCAATGATCCAGTGTCCTTCCTGTCTTGGACCCTCAGCTCGTGTGAGTCAATAGATGGAGGATGATGTGGATGCCGTTGGCATTGATTGAAAGTTCAGAAACAGTGTCATGGCGCCCAAATAGCTCTGACAGCAGCCACGTTGAGTTGGAAGCTATTGGTTTTGAGACCGAAAGCTCTTCAGATCATTTCCCACCAGATCAAGAAAAGGAAGCAGACCCGATACCAGCCATTGCTTTTGTGGACGACAGCGATGATGATGATCATGGATCGCTACTTTATTGAGTCTGCAGCTCAGTCGTTCTGTGGAGGGAAGTGCGCAGTGCACAGTGTTGTGTAGCACTTGTGCTACTACACTTGCACACTTGTGTTCACATGTAGTCAGGTAGTAATGCAGGACCGGGGACCGGGAATTCATGTCCGTCCGTTCAGGTTTGGGCTTTGCTCTGAAAGATTGTTTTTCGCGTGCCCTAATGAGATGGAATTTCAGCCCTGTGTGAGATGACACGCCGGTGAAGGAAAACAGGCATTTTGAGTTGGAGAGCTCTGGGTGGTGTAACGAGGCAAGGCACTAAATTGAAACGATATTTCACGAGGCGAGGCACTAAATCCTTCGACAGATTGCTCAACGAGGGAAACGAGGTAAGATTTATTCTGAATTGCCCAGATTTGTTATGGGAAGCTCTCACAATTTGCCACCCGTTTTTTTGTGGGGGTGGCAATTTTTTTTACTGGTTGCAAATTGGCAGATCGAAACCGCGGAAAAGACAGTACAAGCAGCTAACCATGGCAAGATTGCGTCTAGTACCCATTTTGTTTTTGCACTTCAAGTTGTTTTTTTCGGCTTATTTCGGAGAGATTTAAAAAAATATCCCAGCAACAACTTGCAAATTTCCATTGTATCAAATCAAAAATTGAGTTTCTTACTAATCGTGGTGATATCGTATTGATAAACAGGTAATTAGATCCAAAAACATGCAACTTTTTGGTCTAAAATCGGAAACCCCGTTGCTTCAAAACATTCCGTTTATAAATAAATATATATATATATATGTTTAAAATAAACGGATCCAAGGGGACTCTCCATGGTGTCTGGTTGTTTCGTGTAGCAGCTGACTTAGACAACTCCGCAAATAAAAAGGATCAAACATCCCTACCAAATTCGTTTGTCTCTAGCGGAGGATGCCCCCAAGGTGGCAATGTTTTGTGGCAACATGCAATCATAACAGCAACCATGGGATGGTATGGAGGTCAAAAAAAGGTAACCCCAAACAGGTCCTGTCAAGCCCATGCGAAGACCACGGTTCCCGGAGTTTCCGCAGGATGTGGCAGCGCATTTCCAGCAGTTCGGCAGCACCACAGATGTTTATTTGCCTTTCATCCCCGGTCGGCCTGGTCATAAGGCTGGGCCCGTCGCGAAGTGACTACACAGGACACTTAATACGTGGAATCAGTCCACAATGGTTTTGGTTCCGGGTAATTAGTAGGTTAGTATAATGTATATATATATATGTGAATTTTTATCCACATGTAACAAAGATATAGCACAGAACATGTAACAAACGTGAATATGATCATTGGATCCCCAAGACGGATAGTTCATTGCACTTCCAGGCACTAGAAATGTCCAGCAGTATGTGGGTCAGGAAAGGTACCGCAATGACTCGACCCAGTATTTTGTACTGGTGGTCACAGAAATGCAATCTGGAAAACAATATGGTAGCGCCAATTTTTGAGATGTTTTTTGTTTGTTCAATCTATGAAGTCATTTTTGGTACATCTCCATATTTTATTGTTGGTCCCAGCACTATCTCTGGTTCCAAGGGAATCGATTCTACTTGTCAAGGGCCTAGACATGGATGATTTAGTTTCAGCCCACCAATGTGGGGTTGTTTGTAAGTTCATTGGCAATGAAACAACTACATGTTTTGTTTTGTTTCCTGTTGAAACCTTTTCATTTCAATCTGTTGGTGGGTTAAGGTTCTTTTTGTAGTAAACCAATTCTTTGGAATCAGATTGGCATTTCATGGCACCATTTCTGTTACCATGTGATTCTGTTACCCGCCATCTATCCGATGTATCCCTTGGGTCCTCCAGGGTTTTGCCTTTGTCTCCTTCAGTGGTGAGGAGGCCGTTCAGGCCAGTCCAGGAATTCCTTTGTTGAAGATGATTCGTTACTTTCTCAACGGAAAACCCAGTACTTGGAAAATCTATTGGGAATGTGTTTTATAATGTGTTTTATGATGTTTTATATATTTATTTTGGGGGGGTAAACGCCTCTCATATGGGCCTTGCAAAATGAATATGTAGATCCAACATATACATATGTGTACTCACAATGATGTCTTCCGTTTAGGCGGCGTTTCATATTTGTCGGAAGGAAGTAGTATGTTTCGTCATTTTCACAGATTTGAAGGATATCTGTCAGAAACATGGTGGTATTTGTAGCCGAATCCGAACAGATTAAATTGTCAGCATCTAACATGGGGAGGTTACCCGCAAGATTGAGGGTTTGAAGGGACCACTATGTTTCAGCCAAAAAGATAAAATGACCAACAATCGGTATATAAACATAGTTCAAAAAAAATGCGCCCCAACCACTGGAATCGTTGAAAGAACAAATGCACAATAAATCGTTTTGAAATTGAAACGTGGATGCATTCACGCAGTAAGTATGGGAATACAAACCCCAAAACATGTTCTGGCCCTGCTCAAAACTTCACATGAGTCACTGTACCGCTTTGAAACCAGTGGCCGATTAACAAAGGGATGAGCAACGGTATCAACCACGGGCATGTAGGACATATGACACCTGAGTCCAAGGATCCGAGATGATCTTCACAATTCCACCAGGGTTTCGCCAGGCGGCTCTGGCCAATGCCCCACATTATATCAATGGTGCAGAGGTGCAAAACACGGGCGTTGGTTGCAGCTTGTGGGAGATGGTGTGAGACGATGTTTTCTTGTTTGATTTTTTTGGGTGTTGCTATGTTTGAACGGTTCTAAGGGAACATCCGCAAGACACATCCATTTCTCCGATTAAAATTGTAATTGTTTCCCCCAAGCAGGTCAGTTCTGAACATGTTTTTGACAAGTTTGGAGTGTGGAATGTTGCACATCACACTGCATGCAATGCATCCTCATGTCTCAAAGGCTATCATTATTGGGATCTACTGGTGATCTGACAGTGTTCTCGGTGTTTGTACTCTCCGGCAATTCACTTTGCTGTGAATGCCATGGCCATTCTAGTTCATCCCATTGGTACCCTCTGGTAAACTGTCCCATAACTATGGAAAATCAGCTATTTTTCATGGGAAAATCAACTATTTCTATGGCCATTTTCAATAGCAAACTGTAAACGTTTACCAGAGGGTAGAGAAAGATTCGCCATGAAATGCCATGCCAGGTGGTGGTGGATATCGCAACGGCGCGACAGCTGACGGTGCGGACCCCAGCCACGAACCGTTCTGACGTTTGCTGTGGATCCCTCTGGTAAACGTTTACAGTTTGCTATTGAAAATGGCCATTGATAGTTGATTTTCCATGAAAAATAGTGATTTTCCATAGTTATGGGACAGTTTACCAGAGGGTATATTCTTAGGACTTGTGCAGTCCATCAGTACGTACAGGTAGTTCTACAGCTTGCATACTGCCAACATAATATACGTCGTAACCAGGCACATTGACATGTGTGCCTCTACACATTTTGTTCCATCTTCACCCAAGGGCTCAAGGAGTTGGAAATGATCTACAGTTGTCACATGGATTGTGACATCCCAAACAACAATCTATGGATTGTAAAGCCAATTAGATTGACAATCCACGTTTCTGCCCACGAAGCTTGAAACGATGTAGGCAATAGTTGTGGCTACTACCTCGGGGAGAATGCATTTTCCTTAAGTAGAACCTCAGACACCACTTTATTTATAGCCGGTCTATTTTCTTTAAACGAGATGCTGGGTACCTTGTGCCACGGACCACAGAACCTATCAATCAACAGGGAACAAAAGTACAATCATCGGCATATGTTTTTAACAACCTCACATGAATCGATATAAATCGGGGTCACTGGAATGATGGGTTAGTAATGGAAACTATCCCCCACATGGTCGTTTTTTCAGGGGAGATGCGTAGCATTTCACATCTCCTGATGGATGACCAGTGCAGAGTGACGTGGGTCCCACGCTTCGAAAAATTGTGGCGAGCTGCCAAAACTGCAACAGTTATCCACATGTTAGATATGTGCACTTGATCTTAATTCAGGTTGGTGAACTATTTAAATTTATCTAGAATAATTGAAGAAAATGAACCACTGGATTTGGAGATGCATTCACAGTGAGATAGTATCCGATTGGCCGCTTGTATCCCTTCTGGCAGCATGATGCAGCATGTGCCTACCCAGCTACTGCACTGGGTATTTTTGAAATATGTGCACATTACAACATATTACAACCATGCATACCCGAAAATAAGCAAATCCTTTTGAAAGAGGTTTAGTTATTACCAGTAGAAGTAACAGCCTAACAGCCTAGCAGCCTGTTTCTTGGGCATATTCCTTTAGTTCAAAGGCTACTGGAATGGGTGACGCGGACGGACCGCGAAAGGGATTGCTTTGTGATGTTTGATCCGACTTGGCTGAGTCGTGAAGTATCTACATTCACCCACTCCAAATACATTACCACCAAGTCTAGATTTATTCAAAACGTTTCATACAGCTTCATTGTGGAAATCATTCCAAAGTGGTTTCTCGGATCTGGCATGGCATCTATTCTAAATTCTCATGGTTCATACATAGCTATTAATAGGTAGGTATATATATATAATTATAGAATGATAACTATATTTATATATACTTTATCATTTTTATGATATGTAATTACATATGGCATGGGTGCCCTGTCATTCGATTTTTTTTAACTGGTTGGATCACACCAGTTTGGACTGGTCATATCACCCGATATCCCACAAAGCTACGGCTACGAGCCCGTTACGCACTCCATTGTTTCATGCAGTGGAATCAAATTATCCCAGAACTGTGTGGTCATCAAGCATGGCAAAGAATTGTAGATGTGTTTTTCCCATTTCAATACCCCACTTCTAGCGGATTTCCCAGCTAGTTATGTTTGATTACCGGAGGGTAAATTTGTTATGAATCCCATTACATCCCCATCCCATTGCATTATGGGTGGTCAATCTCCATGATATTCCTATTGCAGTATATCCTCATGTTCCATTGTTAAGTCACCAACTACACCCCCAAGTACCCACCCAAAAAAATAACAAAAACACAAAGCGCTGCGGCACTGCAGGGCGACCAACCAGCGGGGCCCTCGGCGAGCCGCACGGTGCGGCGCCAAGCTGAACGCGGTGCCAGGGGTGCGCTGTTTGGGCCCCTAAGTAAGTTTGTTTACAACTAAGAATATTGGGGTTCATGGTAGTTATATACATACAGTAGTTACAGCTATAGTAGTTACAAGCAGACGATATGTAGTATAGTATATCTTATTATAACTATAGTTGGATGGGGTCATAGGCCAACTATAGCCAACCCATAACTAGCCAACCCATAACCGGAGGGCCCTAGTTGGCAAGGGAGGTATACTTAGGAGTTACCATCCCCTCCCCCCAAAGTAACAGTGTGACACTGACAATGGCCATGTTGTAGTGGATAGTAGTTGTCCAAACCGCGACTGATGGTAGGGTCAATTTTTCTTGGGAGGATGCCAATGAACTGGTTAGTAACTAGGGTATATCCCAGGATGCAAAGGCCATCTTGAAGAAATAGACAATTACTACCCATTTGGACAAATTCCGAAGCCCCTCGAGGTAGTCTTGGATTTGCTGACCTTGTGATTTTCTATTTCCCCATTATCCCATTGGTGTATCCACAAGGATACACCAATGGGGAAATACAAAGTGGGGAATCTATATAATTAATATATATATATATATACTTATCAATAAACATATATATTTATATATTATATGACATATTGTATATTACATAATATATATTACATATTATATAGTATTATATATTATAAAGTATTATATATTATATATTATTATATATTATGTATGATATATATTATATTATATATTATATACTATATATTATATATTATATATTATATATCATATATATTATTATATATTATATATTATATATTATATATTATATATTATTTATTATATATTATATATTATATAGTATATATTACATATTATATAGTATTATATATAATATATAATATAGTATTATATATTAGACAGTTTATACTATATATTATATATATTATATTTTTTTTTAAATAGATTTATTATTATTGTATATTATTATATATTATTATATAGTAATATATTTGATTATATATTATTATATATGACTATGTATTATTATATATTATTATATATTATTGTATATTATTTTATATTATTTTATATTATTATATATTATTATATATTATTATATATTACTATATATTATTATATATTATTATATATTATTATATATTATCATATATCATTATATATTATTATATATTATCATATATTACTATATATTATTATATATTATTAAATATTATTATATATTATCATATATAATTATATATTATTATATCTTATCATATATTACTATATATTATTTTTTATTTCTATATACTATTACATATTATTATATTATTATATATTCTTATATACTATATACTATATATTATATGTTATATTTATATTATATATATTATGTATTATATATTATAATATGTTATATTTCATTTATAGTCTATTATACATATTATACATATTATTTATTAATATATATATACATATCATATATATATACATACATATATTTTGGGAAGCTTCTTGAAAGGAGAGTTTCTGAAGCAAATCCATATCTAGACCAAACGGGTGAAAATCGAAGTATCTAAAGTAGCAATAATGGGGTAAGACACCATTCTTTGGGGTAGGGTTCCTCAATGAGAGGCGATATGCCGTCTAGTAATCAAACGTGGCCATGGCAACCCCTATAGACTACGACTTGATACTGGGAATATCATCTATTTTTCTCGGCCATTGTCCAGCCACGTTTGATGACACCGGAGGGTAGCCATGGGCTTCCCATCTCAAATGATTCCAGCACCTAAACCTGGCTCAAGTGACCACGCAGGTGCGCAAAGAGGGCCCGGATCGCATCTTTGTGACCCGCTTGCCGACCACCATGACGGTTGCCGCTGGGTTCTGTGGCTATGGGCTATGGGTCATGTTTTTTTTTCCAGGCACACGACACTCACAAACACCACAGATGTTGCTGATTTCTTTACATACTTTTGCAGCTAAAGCATCTGGTTTTGGGGTACATATTTTTTTAACCCAAGTGGAAGGTATGGGGTGGAGAAGATTAGGATTTGCGATGGTTTTAGCCAAAAACTGTTTTTTTTTGCATTGTTTGGTGATAATAATGCTCCAAAGGCAATTGTTTGGCGTTTGATGTTCTTTTTTGGAGGGATGAGTTTGCACTGAACCTCAGCTATGATACCAGCAGATACCAGAAGCATAGATGTCCTTAATTGACAGTAGGTTTCGAATCGGTCTTACATGAATTCATGGGTTGTGTTCTAGCTGCAAATACATGGAGGAAGATTTGATATCCAAGATATTTTTCGCATGCTATTGAAGATCTGGCATGAACTAAACCGTTTGTTTTGCTTTTCTGCAAATGACTTTTTGTTCATTTTTGAAGGCAGGGCAGGGCAGGAAGAGTGCAGACCAGAACAATCTGGATTTCTGGCACATCGAAACCTTCATCATCCTTGGGATCAATGAGCATCCAACTAAGACTAGCATTTGGAATAGGTTGGACGCACCAACATCACCAACCACAACCATCTGGCAATCAAACCTTGCCTTCTGGAAAACATCTTCCGTAGGAACAAACCTGTAGGGAAACGCATCTACTTTCATGGGATTCTCCAGCAAGGAAAATCATTTCCGAGACCCCATCAATTTGGGCTTCCGTGTGAAATTGATATAAGAGATTGAGAGGTTAAACTCACGTGAGATCCCTCAAGTTCATTGGAGTATATACTTGTATATACTTGTATTGTACCATCTTGCACCAGTAAGATGAGATCAAGTCAATCCATGTATAATCATATGTATATATATATAAATAGATACATATCATAACATATTACAACAATATATGACCCACAGGATCATTAAAAAGTCACACAATTAACCCTTGGATTTCGGTGTATCTCAGGTACCACTCGCCTCACACCTGATACGCCAAGGCCGAAGTGCAGAAACACTTTGAGCAGTTTGGAGACGTTCGGGACTGCTACATGCCGGTCGCAACAGCTCAGGGGGCCCGCGGTGATTTCGGGAGAGTGGGTTATGGTGAAGCTATTTTCGACGGCGTCAATTTCAGTATAACCCTGTCTTAATCTTACTAAAGCAATAGGATCCACCATCCCCAATGACTTGCCATTCTTATGGGTGCTATAAGCCATGAAAATATGAGTGGTTTATTGTTGCTCTACCAACTTTATAGTGTTTTGTTGTTATGTTTTTTTTTGCTGGGGGTACATTCATCAATCATGGTCTTTATGTGTTGTTTTTTCCAGCAGGGTACCTAAGTTAGAGAATGATTTCCAGAATCTGCAAAGTTCCCATGATTCTAGGGAGAACCTATATATATATATATAAGTCTTTCCCAACTTTCATACTCGACTGGCCAAGCTCGTCAATTTGTTTTGAAGTAAAAAAACAAGTCCAGTCCAAAGATCAGATGCAAAACGCCCAGAAGTCTGGGGATTGAAATTTGAAGAGAACTTGATTGAACTGGCGCGGATGTTTTTACTGCAAGTTGCTTTGCAACAAACTGAAAGTGGGTAACACATTCTTGAAGATTTGGTCAAACCCAATTCCAAAATGCTAGAATTGCAACTAGATGAAATTTGGGTGGCACAGAATAATTCAAAACAAAATCGGATGCGAAAATCAGTCAACCGTCTCAAAAGGACACCTCCAACACAGGATCCACGTATGTTCAATAGAAGGGTTTGGCTGAAAGCTTGGGGGTACCTAAGAATTGGATGGTTTTATCATCACTCAATTGTTGGGTTTTTCTGAAATAATGGCTACCACGGGATACCCCCAAATCATCCAATTTCATGGAATTTTCGATTGTAAACCATCCAGCTATTGGGTATCAGGACCAAGCCACAAGGGTGACACTTCCAAATTCCCAATAGAATGGGAAACATTGGGCAGTTTAGTATTTCAATTGTTGGTCATGAATGGGCCGTACAGAATACATATGTGATCATATAATACATATATGATATGTATAAATATGTATACTATACAAATATAGCATAATATGTATTTACAACTGCCATATATCTTATCCAGTAACTATATATATATATTTACATAGGGATCGTTTGCCATATACCTAATACTGAATACACACCGGCCAGCAAAAATGCCTTGTATTTGAGATTGGGAATGATATAGAATCATATAATTTTCATATAATCCATTTGCTACTTTCCAAGATGGCAGATTTCTTGGCGAATTGAGCCAGTCGCCCAAGGCCATCCCTGGCAGAGGACACAAAGGCACGAAAGCCGAAATGGTGGTGAAATCTGAAGACTGATGGGTACCCGTCGGTACCTTTAAAAACTTCGTGGCATCGGGATGTAGATGTATCTACTCTGTGTGTGTGTGTCTTTCTGCAAAGTATACGGTGCAGGTTAGCGTTTCGTCAACTGGTGATAGCCTGAAGTTTGGAGAATCCAAACTTACCGTAGACTTGGATGTGTCTGAAAATGCCTCCAAGATGCCATTTTTTGGGGGAAGGATCATGATGATGATGATGAAGAAGAAAATGATGAGTCTTGGGATACCATGTTTTCAGACAAGCCCATTTTGCGTGGTAGTTTCAAGTCTTTGTCTTTTTCTTTTGGACTCAGCCGATTGATTCATTTTCTTGGGAGGGCTCAGCGAACAGCAGCGGCAGCAGGTTTTGCTTTCATCTCCTTCACAGACCCTGCATCGCCAGAAGCTTAGAGAACTGCTGGCTGGATCTTTTGCTCCACGATAAAATTCTCCAAAACGGTTCATCAGTTTCCTTATGTTATAACATTGCCATTTTGGTGTATCCCGGTATTTTTACACACAGACTGATCATATCTAATCATTATATTATTATTGTTTATATATCCCCGTGTGCCTCCATGAAATTGTTGGTTTCATACAATTATATCCCATTATATATATATATATATGTATACCCATTGGTTTACCTATTTCTATGCTTAAATCAAACCTGGTTAATACATGTTGATAGTATCCCTCCATGTATCCCCATGATTGCTGGTTATGAGAGATATTGTTATGTAGCTGTGCATGTTCATCCTCCCAAATTAATGTCAAAATCATAGGATTTGTCCCATCCTCCGCTGCACAGGGTCAAGGCTGCAACGCAGGAACTTCATCAGGAGGTCGCCGCCGGGGGGTGCTCTGGATAACGGCCCATTTACAGACGATTTACCCATTAACAATGGTGATCTTCATCTATTTTCCATTGATAGGTTAAACTACCAAAGGGAAAAGTTTAAGCATAATGTGGATGGATTTTCTAATCACATCTTTATTTTTGGCAATAGATGGATGGATACTAGTGGAATACATGGTAAACCCATCGGTTTACCCTCAGGCTTTTAGCATGTTTGGTAGATAAAACATCTTCCACGAAACTTAAAACCTTTAGCGAGGGATCAATGAACAACCAAGTAGTTGGGATGTGTGACCAGCCCCCAAAAAAATGTAAAAAAAAGTTGTCCAACCCTGAAATAGGGGTACTGTAAATGACTTCTCTACCTTTTTTGGGGGTTGCTACAATGGAATATATGAGTACACAGGTCATTGTTGTCGTTTTTTTGCTGGATGTACAATTTATCTTAACTACTGGAGATTTAAGTCTGAATGTGGGTTTGATGAGGATGTAAGTTTAAGCATCAATATGGGGATGGCTGTGTCTGAAGCTGAGGATAACAACAATATACAATGATCGAAAGTTCAAAATTGAATCTCAGCGCCACCTCTGAATAAGTACGTGCAAACATAAAGAGCTCTGCCATGAGTTTTGCCTCAAAGAGAAAACACTATGGTGCAGTTGTTTAGCTCTGGGAGTCAAACAAATATGTTTGTTCCAAGTGTCCAGAACCAAGAAAGCACATGTCTCAAGACCAGGTTTTTACCACATATTTCCTAGATATACTGTAGTCAGTACTAGTCATTTACCCAGGATGGACCCCATTTGAGGTCCAACAAACCAATCAGCCGTAGCCAAGCATCCGGAAATTCAACTCATCAAACCATCTAACCAAATATTTACTGTAACTTAAAGCAATTGAGTAATCAAGCAACCCGAGAATTGCAAAACATGTGACATGTGCAAGAAAAGAAATAAGCTGTATATCTATATTTTCTATATATACAATATCCAACCAGCCAAACCAAGTCCACTGGAATGCTGGGTTAAACGTTGCGTTGCCCAACTGGGAAAGCGCGCCTTCCCGCACTGTTCGCAGATCAATGGGACGACCGTGGTGGTGGATGTAGCCATGGCGTTGGGCGGCCCAAAAGGGCTGCGGAGAAAGGAAAAGTAAAAATGTGGAAAACCCAAAAATGAACCTACCATTTGGGAATGGTCTATATTGGGTTTGTCACATTGCTCTTGCCGTGGTTCTGTCAATCAGCATGGGATTTTTCATGAGAAAATCATCTATCAATGGGAATAGCGTGGAGATAGACCCAGCCGATTCGACCAAGGCGTTCTGGGATGGCAGCGATGCAGGCGGGGTTCGTCACCAACATGGGCCATGGAGAGCCTTTGATCAAGAAAAAAAATCCAATCAAACCGCGATTTACATGTCATAAACTCAATTGCAGATATCGCCAGCCTAGAAATTTGGGATTGCTGCAATCAAAATGATCCAAACAATGGAAAGTGCTGGATCAAAGCAATCAAAATGAACCAAGGTGGGGATTTGCCACACAAATTTGCAATCCTAGGCATCAAGTGTGGTAAAAATACTGAGGCATAGGTAGGGTAGAAATGATACAGGTAGCTAGAAATAGATGGGGTCGAAAGGTTCTTGAACCGGATTATGATTTCAACACATTTTAAGCTGGGACCCCCGGATAGATAAGTTGGTTTGGAACTAGGCTAACCATATGCTATGGTCGCTATGTATCTAGATTTCTATAAGGAATGAAAAACTAACTTGTCTCTCTGGGGGTCCATGGTTTTCCACCCGGAATTTAAATGGTTCGGAACTTTCAAACCCTCAGAGCTGCAATGATGGAACCCTACGAACTCCCCACGGAACCACAAAATCCAGGGAGGTTGGATACTTGGGACCCAAGTAGATCCAAATATTTCTCAGATTCGACCCAAGTAAGAATAAACTTATATATTTCTATATATGGAAGTTTCCTAAAATGAGGGTACCCCCAAATCATCCGAAAGTCCTTTGTATCAAAACCGATGGTTTGGGATAACCATAGTTTAGGCAACCTCTATAATCTATATGATTCTTGGTTTTTTGATGATGGTTTCTGGATTTTCTATGGATTTTCCTTGATTTTTTGAGGATGCTTCCAACATGGATGGTTCATCATCACGAGGGTCAGGTGGCCCATCATCATCTGTGACAGGCAGCTGGAGGCGGCACGGGGCCTGGGCTTGGGAGATATATGGCTTTGTCTGAAAATAGTGTACCTCTAAATCCATTGGTTAATCCTCATTATCCCCATCAAATGGCTATAATTGGGCGTATACATGCGTATACCATAATTTTAGGCCAAACCCATATATATATGTATATATTCTGGAATGACGTGGATACATTACCACATATAACCACATGTAACCAGAAATATGATGATTTGTCTTTGTCTGCAAATTGGGCGTATACCCGGTGTACCTTCTTGGTATTTTCTCTATGGGGAAAACGATGAAATTCATGGATTCAGGATGGCCGACCCCTGGGACGTCACCCCTGTAGGCTGAGGTCAGGTTGCTTGCAGTATGTAGTTATCTTGAGGCAGATTGGCCAGGTAAATCGTGATCTTTGACCCCCCTGTGCGTCTGATGATCCGTCATCAGGCATCTGATTAGCAATAGTTGAAATGTGAATTGGCTTATGGTTGACATCACTGTCAGGCATGGCCCAGCCGGAAGTGGCACCAAAGAGCCTCGTCATCGACCTGCAAACCACTGACAACGTGGGGTGATCTGTTGGTTGATGATTGCCGGGGGGGTTGTACTGCCCCTTGTGGATGATTCTAATCCATGAACTGGGAGTCTTCTTAACCAACCAGGATTTAATGAAATGACAGACGATGGGATAAACAGACCCATGTTTATTGCGGTTCGAAGGGTAAAAATTATGATCAACATGAGATTACAGCCTGGTTTCCATCCATATACATCCATATACTGGAAATCATTCAGCCACAGATACAATTCATTGAACTCACATGTTGGCAGATTTATGCATTTGTTCAGAAGCCTGGTCTATATCATAGAATTTTGGAGACTTTCCACATCTTCCACCCTTTTTAAATCTGCGGGCCCGAAGTGTTCAAGGCTTCATTTTCTTGCCTGAAGATTGCCGAAGGCAATTTGCAAGTGAGGTTGCACTCTTGTGAGCTGTTTGCTGCGGTTGTGTTACACCTTCGAACATTGTGTGAACAGTTGTGGCTTGGACTGGGGGTGTGTCTCTCTGTTTTGCAGACGTTGATTGACCTTCGCTGGGCTTTGCCCCATGAGCGCGCAGTCCCCGGCGGCAGTGGCAACGGTCTTTCTGAGCTGCTTTTGGGATCTTGTGCCACTCATATTCACTCCTCACGTTTCTGGTGTCTTGACCCCTGGATCCCCTTGGCTATATCCAGAAATCGCCAGCACTGCGGGTCACCTGCACTGCGTTATTTTTTTGGGGTATGGATCAACACCGATGATATCGGAGGTTTATAGCCCACAAATAGCCACGCTGGTTTACAACCCACAACCAGGGTTTAGGGGGGGATACATCTATAGTCTATCTATAGTTGGCTGGGGTTTTATATAAACCAACTTTTCGGAGATATTCGAAAGGACCACAGGAAAGGTCCCCCAGAAATTGAGGCTTGTTGGTGTATGGTATCCCATTGAAGCAAGTTATAACTAGTTACTTATTATCATATACCCATATATACCCACTATAATTAGATCCTCAAGTAGTTATGATATATTCAGTATAGATCGTTAAGTTAGATAGCCTTCTGATGTCTCATGTCGAACAAAAAATCCACCCGAAAAACCACCGTCTTCGCCACCGGGGGGCCCGCAAGGATTGTGCCCGGGCGACTCTTCGTGACCCGAATCCATCCGGAGATCACCAAGGTCAGATCCGATCTGCACGTCCCCATGGGGGGCAGGGGTGGCGTGAATTTGTGATGCATGTGTGAGGTTTCTATATATACTGTATAATAATATATATAAAATTATATAAAGGTATTAAAGCGTAATAAACCAAAAGTTTTATCATAGACTATGATACCCTTTAACCTTATAGATTATGGAGATATCAGCCACAACATTGTGGCTGGTTGTATCTTATGCCCTGATTTAGTTGTCATGATCCATCCTGACACCTCAATGATTTTCCCCGTTGCCGCTGCCCGCATTTGCTGCATTTGAGTTTGTGAATTTTCCCAGCGGCCCGCTATGTCAATCATTACAGAAGGGTAGGTTGAACGGCGCTTGACCAGAGTGAAGAAGTCAATCCCAGTGGGATGCCGCTTCGAATTAGGTTACGTCCTGGCTTGGGACTTAGATACAACATACATATTACATCATATTACTGTATATGTTTTTTTGTATAATGATAACTCGGTTTCCAAACAATGCTCACAATATATCTAACCCAATACCTAGCATGGATTGACAGTGGGAGGTAGGTGGCCACACTGGGAAAAAAAACAGGAACCCTGCAAGGCCACAACTAGTTTCATCAAAACTGTTTGCACGAGTGACATCCCCATAACGTCTATTTGTTGAAGGATATTTTGTTGTAATACATGATATATTACCCATTATAGAAGATGCTAGCACCCAAAAAATAATGTACAAAGATACTGTTCTTCATGGATATATAGTCTTGATCATTTGTGCCAACTATGAATATATATATGTATATTATAATTTTTACATACGGTTCCTTTGAAGCAATCCCGCCGCTTCGCGAGGTCGAATTGGAAGGCTACTTTGGGCAGTATGGTGAACTGGACGACGTCTATGTGCCGGGCAAGGCACCGGTACTGGGGGTGATGGTGGGTGACGGGCCGAGCCATTCAGAAATGGGTTATAATATATATATATACATTATATATCATTATATATTTTATTAATTAATATTTAATGGGATATACGTTAGCTTCTATCTAATGGGATGTATATGAACAACTATTACCTATTCGATGGGTTACATAAGTTATATAACAAATCATTTATATTATCATAGCATATTGATATAATGGGATATGTGACTATTGATAATTATAAATCCCATGTCCCGTTTATATTAGCTACGCCCCCATGGTTGATGGTCCCAACTGGCCCAAATGTGTGCAAATCCCTACGAACAACACAGTTTCTGGGGGGGTGCTTAATATGAGGGGCAAGGGATTGCCATTTTTTGGGGTTCTACATGGTTATGATTTGGTTTGCGGTATATGCAAAAATAGACTAGCCAGCCAACGATTTTTTGTCCATGTATATACCATACGAACTATCGTGTATGTGTCATGCCAACATCCTTGGTCAATCGTTGATATGTATTCGGCTTGTGCGTTCCATTTGGGGTTGCCTGAACATGGGATAAGCCCCAATTCCAATGGATTGTCGTTGTTTCTCCCATGATTCTTGATGACAATGACAACTCTGGGGTACACCACAGTTGTGGACAAATCTATTTGCAAAGCTGCTCACCCTTCAGTGTTTTTTGCTCCTTGCTTTGCGTATGAAGCAAAATATATGACTACGACAAATGTGTATATGATATTAATTATATAACATGTATACACACATATCTCAGTATATACACGTATACACCAGTATATAACTATAGATATTGAGTAGCTAGATGCCTCACCTCAACCACAGAGCCCGGGTCTCAGGGAGCTCAACGCATCGCTTTCGTGCAGTTCAAAGTTCCTGGGGTGTTGGGGCCCTGAGATCCCACGGGCGGAGCCCTAGATAGTTGAGTTGGTCGTGTTAGCTTGGTTGACTCTTGGGTTTAGGGGCTATAGAACATGATATACTGTATGTATATTTATATCTTATATAACTAGAGTTGATGGGGGTTATAAGCCAACTTGTACTGTGACTTGGGGGGCATATATAAACTGTGTGGGGATATATT
This sequence comes from Symbiodinium sp. clade C Y103, assembly GCA_003297045.1. Taxonomy (NCBI): domain Eukaryota; class Dinophyceae; order Suessiales; family Symbiodiniaceae; genus Cladocopium; species Cladocopium sp. clade C. Next base: position 215,580 of record BGPT01000012.1, read on the forward strand.
GGGATAGAATCAAAAGTTAGGTGAGACTGACCCGTTCGGGGATGGCCATCAATCGACTCATAGGGGTTAATTTATCAATTGCAAGGAATCTGAGTGATGGTGAGATGACCTATCTATCTATCAATCTATCTATATATCTACCTATCTACATACCTAGCTAGCTGTCGGTCCGTTTGTCTGTCTGTCTATTTGTCTATTTGTCTATCTATCTATGTACCTATCTCTCTCTATCTATCTATCTCTCTATCTCTATGTATCTATCTATATATTGTACATGTATGCATACTCTTACCTGAAAAACATCCATTCACCTAGAGTCATATCCAAGCAGCAGGCATTCCACAGGGATTCCGACCAGATCCAACCAGCTTAGACGACGATACGAATTGTGCACGATGTTCAGGATCCATCATCCCTACTTGGATGTGCAGTCCAAGACGCTCAGGTGGTTCATTATCATGACTAGTTTGCCATATACATACATAATCACACATAGTCACACATAATCACACATAGTCACACATAATCATACATAGTCATACATAATCATACATAATGATTTATAATCATACATAATCATACATAATCATAATTATTCCATAATCATAATCATAGGTAATCATACATAATCATACATATATAGTCATACATAATCATACATAGTCATACATAATCATACATAATTATACATAATCATACATAATCATACATAATCATACATAATTATACATAATCATACATAGTCATACATAGTCATACATAATCATACATAGTTTTAGATAGTCATACATAGTCATACATCATCAAACATAATTGTACATAATCATATTTAGTCATACATCATCATACATCATACATAAATACATACATACATAATACAGACAGACAGACAGACAGACAGACAGACAGACAGACAGAAAGACAGACAGACAGACAGACAGACAGACAGTCAGACAGACACACATACATATCTTTGTGTCATTTACACGGATTTACTCAATTTATGCGGGATGTACATATACCTTAACTTGTATAGTTGCGTCTGATGACAAGACTTCTCTTGTTGCGATTCCTGAGTGAACTCGGAAAGGACAGGGAACAATTGCTGGAACCCCATCATATCATTTGGGTCTAAACCACCATGGTTTTCGAGATTCTCCAAACAAAAAAGAATCCAGCAACTCCCAGATTTGCTGATAAAATCATAGTAAATCAATGTAAATCATCAATTTCACAGGTTCAATCCCACTTTTTGTTGCTTGAACTCCAATGAAATCTCCATTTTTTGCTTGGTGAAATCCACCTTTTCGGCGCTGCTCAGGGCTCAGCACGTCACTCAGCAGGGTTCGGAGCACTTCGTGAAACCCGGAGCCTCCGTAACGGTGGACCAGGTGCACGAAACGATGGAATTTGGCGATTTTTTTGGGGGCCATTGACTGGTGCTAAACGCAGGGAATGAGGGTTGCTGACCTATTAGATAACCATTAATCATCCTAGCAACCCCCATTCCCTACGTTTAGCACCAGTAAGTTGATGGCCATTGAAATCGGAAAATCCATGGGAAAATCCATGGGAAAATCCATGATCAATGGAGATTTAGTTCGCTGGAATGAAGGTTTTCCCCAGCGTCAGCTATAGGCTTTCGTATACTTCTCAACAAAAGGGATCCTGATTTTTCCAGGGATGTTTATTTTCTAAATGTTGGCCTCATTGGGATATTGGGGATGTTCTCCAGAGGTTCCCCTTCGGTCTCATCAAACGTGGCTGGCTGGAAAGTCCCCAATGAGTTCAATAAATGGAATGTTCAATGGGAAATATCTATGAATGGTGGATTAGCATGGCCATCTTGGATTGCCGGAGGATATCCTTAGTTTTAATCTTAGAAACATATGATGTGATCCTGTTCACCCCAAAATAGCTGGGATTTATGAATGTAGATGTGCATCTCCATATGGTATTTTATAGTTTGTGACCCATCCTCAATGGAAAATACCATATGGTATCATCATTTATGGACGGAAATACCAATATGATATCCTCATTTATCCATGGGCCAATGGAAAATCATGATTTGATTTGATTTGGAAGACTTGTATTCGGAATCGGATGTAAATTGTACACAGTTTCCTCAGTATAGGATAATCAGAGGGGAAGGTCAGAAGATCTTTGAGCGATTTTGGATAGTACAATGTGGGGCCCCCAAGATAGGTAAGTTGGTTTAGTGTAATACAACAACCATAGGGTTTCTGGGGGTTCTGTCGCACTAGTTGGGGTTGTTGACCAACTTGTCGCTATGGGGCCTCACTATCTTGACGAAGGCGAGGGCCTTCAATGGATGACCATTTCTTTCACCGATGTTTTGTTGATGTATGGGATGATCATCATTTGTTTTTAAGTGATGGATGTTAGATGATTAAGAAAAAGACTGCAATCCGTTTTTAAGTCCTTGAACATGCTAGAACATGCTAGAGCGCAAATTGCGTCTACATCTCCAATGTCTTTAATTATGGTCGCAATAGGGTTAATTACTTTTTTTTCCAGGTTTTGTTGACGAGTTTCGCATATGTTCGAAGGCACGTGTATGAATCGTATGAATAGGGTAGTCTAGATGAACGGATTCTAATTCTTAACACTTTGATCAAGGAATTGGTGATTTCCAGCTGAAAGGTAGTTTGAACAGTTGGGCGTCCAAGATTGCTTACATCATTGCTATTTAGTAACTAGTACTTCTGAATACTAGAAACACACTGATGATCCAAATATTTCAATACATTTCATGGTTCTTCAATCCCCGCTTTAATGATTGGTGGAAATATGTGCATCCCAACATTGATATAAACGATCCCCACCTTGAGAAAGTTTGCCAGGCGGTCGCACGAAAAAGTGACTCGAACTGGTGGTTGAACAGTGGCCAAACTTTCGGAAGAATCTGGGAGAAACCAAATGGTGAAGGGTAGGCTGTTATATAGGAATTGGATGTAATTAGTAACTTATAGTCACTTTTAGTCTAAGTCTATGTTCCTTCCTTTCTGTCTTAGTTCAGACTGGAAGATGTTTTTTCTCGGAGGGTTTTGAAGGGTAGTCCTGGTTAGCAATGTTTGGGGATAGGTTTCAGCAACCAATGAAGTGGGGAGAGTCAAAAAGAAAGATGCTTTTCCTATTGAACATTTTTGAAAATGAAGATGTTCAGTTCGGGTTTCAAAGGATTTCATGATTTCATGTTGAAGTTCGGGGAAACAGGTGATTTTGTCCGACATGAAGCTGCTGAGGAGAGAATTTGGCATCGCCTTGGTGAAGGTAAATTGTACTTGCAACATTTTGCAACATGGATGATATGGATATGGCATGATCTGCTTATATCCCAATCTTGAGAACCCAACATGTTGTGTAGCTGAAATATGCTTGAATCATTTGAAATTCAAAAGTTGTAGGTGGACGTTGGATAATTTGACCCTTAGAAACATTGGCGTTGCTACCTGCTACCAAAATTGGATGGCTTACCAAAAGAACGGAATGTCAAGATCCTGCAGATCTAAAAAATACATGACGACTTTTCGCCAGCAATTGGAGGGTATGGGAACCTACTTGGAGGATCATCCCACCTAGAAACTGATTGGTGATCTTGGTCAGCAAGTCCTCTAAGGGGTTTATCTTATTCATTAATGCTTACAACATCTTACAACTATTCTTACTCACTAGTTAGTAAGAGTTCGTAAGTGAGATGATCCTCCAAGTACAAGCTGCTCGCACTCTTTTTTTTCGAAGCCAAGATCCCGTCGCCCTGGTCGTCATTGCGAGGCGATGGCAAAGCGATCGGCAAGGGCTGGCACGGCATGAGCTCGGCGTCGGGCATGGGATATCAGCAGTCCATGGGAAATATGGTCCGGCAAGCCCAGTGGAGCGGTGCGCAAAAAAAAACAAGGGGTGCATTATCAAACATATTATTACCAATTGTAATTATATACTATATATATATATTATACTATTTTCATTTTCTGTTATGGTCTATTCTTTATTTTGTTGCTGTTGTTGCTATATATTGTTATCATTTGGTTTAAGTTATTGGTGTTTATTATTGTTTGTTATCAGTTATCGATATTTTGTAGTACTATTACAATTGGTAGCAACTATTATTGCTGGTTATGACCTACTATAGCGTACCCAAGATATATGCGAGAGTAGCGGAATGGGCCTCCCTCTAAACCAGTCAGTAGAAGGGGGTCAGACCAGTAAAGAAGGCATTGCTCAGTGGTGGGCTGAACTCGATCATGGTTAGTCAAGATTGCATATTCATACTATACTTCTACGTTTGGCGGATATTCTTTATCTCAACTACCATCATTGTGAGTATTTTTTTGTTTGCCAACAGAACAGTATGGAAAACCAATGGTGACCCTCCACGAAATGTTCTGCAAATGCTGTGGTTTCCATGTGTCACCCAATGACTTTCCTACTTGGATATAGAGTCTAGATACCAAGATGAAGCTCGCAAGAGTCCAACCTTTGGCAATAAGATTGATTGGGACTGATTGTGATTTGTTGTGATTTTTTAAGTGGTTCCATATTCCCATCTGGATTGATCTTGTTTCAGAATCTTAGATGACGATTTTCCACTTGGAAACTCCTTTGTGCGCCAAGGCCCAGCCGGGCGCTTATGGAGGAGGACTTGTTTTTGTGGATCCCCCATGACTTAAGAGAGCCCCATTTAAGGCTCGTCAATACTAGATATCAGTAGTGGATACATGGATATCAATTGGACGATCAAAAGCATTGCAAGAAGGAAAACTAGTGGTGGATATCTTTTTTTTTTGTTGAGTGTAATTCACTTGTATGATTGCAAGGCATAGTTGTTTGTACTAAATCGATGCTAGTCATGTGAATCATATGTACTGTATATAATCCGCTTTCATCCCCGAACTTGAGTGTAAATTGGCAGTGAACCCTTCTGTTTGGGGGTAAAATCAATGGCTTCCCTAACTAGCTGAAGGAACAAATTGCAGCAACCCCTTCTATTTGAATCTTTTGGTTTGGTGTAGCTTTCCCTTGAATTAATTGACCCAGGGAGCCACAGAATTCAAGAATAAGGTTAAGCAAAAAACGCATGTGCCCTATTTCTGAAATTGGTTCAACCATTTGCAGAAATTGGGTTGAACATCTACAGGAAACCCCGGGCGTTAAAACCAGGGCCCTCAGGGTTCCTGTAGATTTCCCAAAATAACCAATCCACCCCATAAAAACGTGGCAAGAGTGGTAAGATCCTCCCTGGTCGCCTGTTTTTTTGGGTTGCGGCCTGCCATTTTGGTGAGTTTCTCATGCGAGGATATACACCCTACGGCATGATGGATCCCAGCTATCAGGTCTACCAACAGCAACAGGCAGTGGATACCAGCTACCCGCAGCAGGCTATATAAAAGATAAGAAGTTGCGGTCATCACAACAATAAGTCGGATGCTGATTTTTTCATGGTTTTCTTCACGTGAAGAAGTGCGGGGCCAAACAGTCGTTCAACAGCCTGTGTGATTTTATCATGACCAGCAAAGTTTGGGCTGCAATTGGCGAGATTTGGTCGTTGAAGTCTGCTGAAAGTAATTGGAGCTTTCAATCCTCATTTGCTTGGGTGTTCTCGATGGTAATGTATTTGTTTTTTTGAACTTGGTAACAAGCCGATCAAATAAAAGTGGGGATGTAACTGGGAGAAATTGCAGGCATAAGTAGGCAAGTGATGACAGTTGGACAACATACATATGGTGGTGCGTGGTGATTCTGACATATATATATATATGTATATTATATAATATATACACATCACATGGGGATGGGTCCTGGGTCAAAATTAGGTACTCCTATCTATATATATATATATAATGCATGGTTAATTGTTAATACTCAAAATGGACTAAAATCTGCGGTTCCCCAGGTTAAAATTTTGACCCGTACCCATCTATGCTACATAACTGACTGTTTTCCTTTACCTGTTTTTTTCACAGCTGGATCAGCAGTGACTATCTTCTTCCACTGCTGCACCTCCATAGCCTTGACAGGCGGCAGCCCAAGGGACCCTTGGAAGCAAGACCTTCTGTTTCAGCTTGGTTGACGTAAAACACGTATGAACTAAGGGATGAACTAAGTAATGTATATATGATTATATGATTATATATACTGTATATATATATATATATGTATATAGACTAGATAATACTAGTGTCACATACACGTATTTGTATTCTTTCTTTGGGGTAGGTATGGGTGTTTTGAACTCGATTGGCAAGCCCTTCATCCAAGCCGCTTTCCCAGTGAGATGACCATGTTTAACGTGGGGATTCCAAGAAATTTAGCCCTTAAGGCATCGAGCGCATATATCATGATAATTCATGATATATCATGATTAAAGGATATTGCAATATTAAATATCTAAATTCTAAATTCGATATCACGCCATATATCGCGCTCACTTATGTCGGATACTTCCAAAATCTACCTGAAATGGAGTGATGGCGCGTGAGATGTCTGGTTTTTTCCGTTACTAGTGTGACAACTACTTTCATTCAATCCTTGTTGGTAGTCAAACATGGCCTTGAGAGAGCCCCCTCTTTGGTAGGAATACTCCGACCTACAAAGAGGCTAAGGTTTGCCATATAATGTGATGGGCAAATTGTGGATTTTGTCGATTGCCAGGAAAGATTATCAAAGGGTACCCTCCAGTAGTCAAACATAGCAATTGGCCAAACTAAATGGACGTTTCTAGCTGGAAAAATCATCGAACGCAATGGGAGATTGTCCAGCAAGCCACTTTTGATTACTCGAGGGTAATTGGCCTGAGATCCTCTTCTTCTGAAACTGCAGACATTTCGGAAGATAGTGCGTCATGGCCTGCAAATCCCCATGCACACCAAGCAGGTACATAATGTAACATGAACAACTATATTTACTGTATGTGCATTTATACACATAATTACATATATATGTATATATGATTTGTACATACTTCTATGTATCTATTGATATCTATTGAGAAGTTTCGATAAGAATCCGTCTACAAACACAGACAAAACATGAATTTTGGTCAAAAAACTGGGGAGTCAATGGACCCAAGATATTGACCAACCTATTGGGTTTTTATAAACCACTTTCTTTTCGGTGTACAATCTTGACCAATGCCCAACAGGTTTTCACAGTGATCGCTATCAAGGTTTTCATGCTGAGCATGTAATACAAAACATACAACGACAATGTATGATCATGAACAACCGGCAACGTGCGCTGCAAATGCATCTCTATGCCTTGCAACAAGAAACAGAAACCAATCATCAAAAATGGGGAAGTGGGGCCTTACATGACGTTACACATGATAATCATACCAGCCATGTGTCCCATGGAATCACCTTGCTGAGGTTTATGCGTTTCAGCCCCTACTGAAAGGTACTTTTTTTTCAACTGGATGTGAAGCAGCTGGAAAAAAGATCGTCACAATTCGTCACATACTGATGCAATATACCCTCTGGCTATTTAACATAGCTATGGAAGCCATGGCCCATTTAGTTTGATGGTAAACATGACTATTTGCCTATCACAAAATGGTGGTTTTCCATAGCTACAATATATAACCAAAGGGTATCAATGGATGAATTCTAGTGACCTCACTGTGACCTCACTGGAATGATGGTTAGTAAGGGGAATTACCTCAATATTTGGTTTATTTCAGGTTAGTGAAGTATTCCAATTGCCCTAGATAAATGGATCATATGTTGGAATAGATTATGACATGATGCATGATGATTCAGGCTCATGTGTCTGGTTGTGGTTGAACAAATGAAACACGTGAAAGGCAAGTCACTATCCTTTGAATCATAAGGTTCAATACTTAAAGGATATGATGCATTAGTACATAATTACACGTTTATTGTCTTAGGAACACGTGTTAAGAATATATGCTAGGATGTTGTTGGTGAAACATAATAATTGGATTGTGCACGTAAAAAGACATCATTCAATTTGATCGACAATGTGGGCAACCGAATGCCACAACCCTACCATGTGGGGATTCTTTATACCACCCATTTTATGGTGACCCCGGTGATTCAGCCAATACGATGCGTTTGTTGCGTGCTCACATGATGACCCAACGTTGAGCAGGGAGTAGATAGTTTGTCCATAACAATCATAACATATCAAATTGCGTGCAGTGCAGAAGTATAAATGATTATTTTTGGCCGGCCATTGCCCTAAAGAACGGCAGAAAAAGATCACAGACACAACAAAATTGGTTTCAAGTTCTTCATCAAAGATGGTGTGATACCCCGATGCACCCAGTCAGATTTTAGTTGTTTCTCCGCTTTATCTTGATGTACCGACTTTGCCCCAGGCTCCAGTGCTTGTAGCATCTTGTATAGCTGTTCCGCAGGTTGAAGCAGATTGGTCTGAGCGAATACACCCAACATGACAGTGGTTGACACCAAGAAGGATTTGATGATAGGGACGACATGCACTTGGATCTGAGTAGCTCACCAAAAGTCTCCCTTGTTCAATTGCTTGTGACTCACGAATGACACCAAAAAAATCTTGTAGGTTCCCGAAAACACTGAATCTTGCAGGTCCCTTAAGGTACCCCGTTGATAGGATCGAAAAGAAATTATCGAACTATTGAGAAACACACATTTGACTTGGTTAGCTTATGTCAGCTTGGTTCGGTGCTGCGCTTCCGTGATGGATGGGGATCAAAATCTTGATTCTCACAGCGCCCTGCCAGTTTCACTGAGATTTCAGCAACATTCCAGCAGGAGTTTGTCTCACCAGGTCCCGCCCGAGTTTCTGCAAGGCATTCCTTTCCGTTGCCTTTTGGCCAGTGCTGGAAGACCTTTCAAAGCGGAAGATTCCTCCGGTCGTGGGGACTTAAGGCAATGTCTAGATTTTGATGCTTTTATCAGTCATGACTGGCAGACATCTCGTTGGCTGAAGTATGGCTCTCTACTTCTGCTCTTCAATGCGAAAGCTGCTGCAGTTGCAACATTGCTTTTTAGCACAGCGGGAGGCTTGCTTGTCCAATACAAGGTATTGCCTCAGACTGATTGGGCGATATCCATTGGCTACTTGGGCGGCTACCTGGTCTTTGTGGTTTTCCTCGTCTTCTGGCAAAACATTCGAGACCTTTTTGTCAGGCCAAGGTTGGCGTTTCTCGACAAGCTGACCATACCACAGGAAGACCAGAAAGTAAAAGAAACGTGCATTCTTGGACTGGCGGGCTTCTTGAAACATTCCAAGAAATTGGTGATTTTGTGGTCTGAATCTTACATTGACCGCCTTTGGTGTGTCTATGAGTTCGTGACATTCATGCGAATTCACCGCGGAGAGAGACCAGTGCAAGCAATCCCCGTAGCGCTTCCCTTGCTGTTGTTGGTGCACTCTGCTTGGTGGTTTGCCATTCGGATTATGATCTTTTTCATCGTGCTCTGGACTTCGGATGTCCAAAATGACCACTTAGCAATGTGGCTGTGCAGCATCGGTGTTTTCGTGATGTTTCTCCGGACCTATCCGTGTCAATCCTTCATTGGCACGCGCATGACCCAGACCTTGACGGAGATCAACAGGAAGCTTCGCCGTTTCGAGGTGCAAGCAGCCAAATGTTCCTGCTGTTCCAAAGGTCACAGGACGCCTAATGGAGAGCTGATCCCATGTGATCGGGAACTGATTTATCAGAGTTTCTCAGCATGGTATGATACGGAGGCTACGGAGATGCTGACTGGACTTGACATGTTCAATACAGCTGTTCGACAGGAGTATGGGACTCAGATTTTGCAGGCTTGTGGCGGTTCACGGATGATTCCATTGAACCTATTCAGCTACGTGGTCTTCAGTATGAATACTCCTTTTTTGATACGCAATATCCCACAGGCCGGGCCTCGAGGAAAAGTGTTCATCACGCTAGTAGGTGGTTCTTGTTCAGGGCAAAAATAGGTTTGCATGTCTTTCTCATTTTCATATATTTTACATGGCGATGAGTCAAAATTTGTGCCCTATGGAACCACAGATTTTAGTAGATGTTAACCATCCAATTTAGGGGCCTCTAGTCTTGACCCATAGCCACATAATTCCTCATGAGTCACGGGGTTTTCACTTCGTGATCTTGATGTCCTTGCAGGCCTTCATAGCAGCCGAGCAGGAAACGTCAACATGGCAGTTCGCTCTGGTTTTCACCAACTATTTGGCTGCGGCTTGGGCATTTGTCTTTCCGAGTATGCTCATGTATCTGTGGGCAAACAAAATCGTGTGGTCCCAGACTGACAGGTGGCCGATGTACATCAGAATCATCTCGGCTGCTTTGGTGGTTTGCTTGACAATTGGAGTAGGCTTCGTGGTGCGTGTTTCTGTTCTCTGGGCACCTAGATCGAGCTGGATTCCCTTGGCTGTATTCTCGTTTTTCCTGATTCTTGGACTTTGTCTCCTGCAGTGTAGATGTTGGTCCAAAGATGAAGTGCCAGTGTCACCCATGTCTGCTAAAGCAGAGGTTACGGATGAGGACTCGGATTCCTTTTCGATTTGAGGTGCGGTGAGCACTCCTGTACAATTCAGGGCATTTCAGTATGTTTCTCTATCTGAGTGCCGTGAGTGCACCACAGTGAGACTCGAATGCCAAGGCTTAATGAAGCAATAGGTTGATCAATAGGTTGATGTAGATATGATATGTATGTTTGACATTTATTCAGTGCAGCTGTCACTGAATTGCTCGAAGGGAAACATTACACCAAACTAAAGTTCTTCCTTCATCATCATGAGTAAGTTTTCCCTTTAGCCAATTTGGAGGATTGGGGCTGATGTAAAACACATGCCTCTCTTTCAATTCAGTTGGTCCAGCTGCTGAGCCCAACCAAATCAGAAGCGGAGAAAATGGGCAACACATCTTGTGTTTTCCACAATTATATAGGATGTCCATAAATCTAGTAAAACCCAATTATTTCCAATTCGTAATGATTTTATTAATGTGTATTTACCCTTATCAAAATACCGTTTGGAAATAGACGGTGCTTAGATAAACTATAGTAATTTCAAGCTCAGTGGAAACTCGCTGTGCAAAATAAAGATGTTGTGCTCCAATTCTATACACTTTTCAGGTCGTCAATTTCGAGGACTTGAGGTGCCCGACTAGTTTAAAGAATCGCTATAGGCTCACCAAGGGCCGGTGTGCCAGGGATAGTTTTTTACTAAAATATGCAGGGTGCTGCTGCTGTTCAAGGTGCTGTCCAAGATGCTGTGTAGGGATGCTGCGTAAGGTGGTGCGCAAAGTATTACGAGGAGGTGGTGGCGGATTTTGATAAGGATCCAAGGCGATATATTGTGGGAAATGTTGCGATTGTGATGTGTCACTGTGTTGCGCACAATGTTGTGCGGCGTATTTTGGTATGGCGTTGTCTAAGATATTATTTAGGGTGATGCGACAAATATTGGTAAGGCGCAATATTGCATAAGATTCTCGATTTTGTTTTCTGCAATTAAAAAATAGATAAAATTATATACTAAATATCATCTCATATCACACATTTTTTATTTTTTATATATTTTTATATTTATTTCTTTGGTTTGAAGAAGGTTGGAAAGGCTTTGATAAAGAGATAAAAAGTGTCTTTTTTTGATCTATCTTGTCGTGATCAGAGGTATTATTGATGGGATCGATGATTTTTAATATTTTTGATATATTTTATTTTTTCTTTTTTGATGATAATAATGATATTGGAGATATTTATGATATTAATGATAATATTGATAATAATGAATTAATTAGATTATGATTTTGATATTATTTAACAAAATATTAATATTATATTATTATATATATATTATATATATATATTATATTATAAATATATTTAAAGATAATATTTATGTTTATTGGTAATTTAAATTAAATATTATATGATTTTGTTTAATTTAACATATATTTTAATAATTATATATTTAAGATAATGAAAATAATATTTAGATAATTAAATTATATTAGTATTTTTATTATAGGTAATATTTTAATATAAATTTATAAATGATTAAGCTTAGGTAGAAAATCTCGGATTTTTTAAATATATTTAAATATAATAAAATAATATTATTTAGTATTATTAATGGAATATTACGAGAAATATATATAAACATTAGGCGAAACTTAGAATATGGAATTGAAATTTCGGGTATTCTTAGGCATCTTAGGAATTGAAAAACAAAAAAACACATATTTAGAATATAATTGAAATTAAAAAAACTACACTTAGAATACAATTGACCTCGAATCGGGGTGCTAAACGGTGCTAAAATTTTGACATGTTGGAATTGGACACTTTTCCAACAATTACCAAAATAATCACCATAAAAACCCGTACATTATAATTCAACCAAGGTGTTTATATTCCAATTTCCAAGACTCAGGCATTATAGGGGTTTCTTTTTAATATAACAGCTTCCACTTTGTGGTTTCAAGATTCTTGACCCATCCCTATACAGGTTTGTCCAAAAATGATGCTTACCTTTGGATTTAAATTCAACTCCAGGGAAATCCGAAGCCCACCCCATTCCAAATATCGCCGAGCAACTTGACTGGACTAGCTGCGGAAACCATTACATAGAATATCGTTATATTATTGTCTAATTTTTGAATATTGGAATTCAACGATGTTCTACCTTCCATGAAAAACCAACAAAATCGAAAGGGTCGATTCACCTGGGTCAATTTAAACCACCAAATTACTGTTTCGGTTTCACCATGCATTTTGGGGTTCAAAGTGCTATATCTTCAAATAGGTTTGTCCAGAAATGCTGCTTACCTGCAAATCCAAGGGGTTGGAGCCACATTTCTTTTTCGATTTGCGAGGTATGCCGCATTTCTACGCACACACACAGTTTCAAATTGGCTGCAAAAACCAATACATAGAATATAGTCGCTACTGTGGGCACATTTTGCTGGATATCACTTATTGGCCCTGCAGCTGCTTTGAGTGTCCAAACAGTACTTACAAATCGGAAGTAAGTAGAAAGAACGGCGTCAGCCGTGGGGATGGCAACTGATGTGGAGCACATCATCGGACGGGTGATGCAGGGGCATTCAACCGGAGATTTCTACAAAGTTGTCGGAGCCATACCAGAGATCGAACACCGTACATCCAGATGAACGAAGGCGGTCACTCATGGTCCTGCGTACTCTTCTTCCTTTGAAAGTAACTAATTCCTAAACAGAAACTTATTTTTCCTGGAACAATGGTTCATTTCTGGAAACATTGACGATTTCTGTATTTGAATCAACATTGAAAAGACTTTACATAGAATATCGGCTTTGGATGACCCTATTCGAATGTGATTTGATTTCTTTGGCGTCCTCCAGGGAGAAGTATATACATAGAATATTGTTGGTTGGGAAATCCTGTTCATAATTCTGGTGGGGGTGATTTTTTTTGAAATATGAGATTGCCTAGGCAATCAAAGCGGCCTACAAAGCAACCTGCCTGGTGATTCATCCGGACAAATGTAGGCACCCAGATGCATTCAGGGCACAGACCCTTTTGAACCAGGCAATGACCACATTAGAGTTAACAGTTGCCCGGTGTGAGCACAATCAGATACTACAAGCCAAATTGGAAAAGTCTGCTGTTGAGTATGAGAAGAAGCAGAAAAAAGCACATTTCATATCCCAGTTTTCGCAAAAAGCATCATCCCTGAGTGCCAAGTGCAAAAAAACAGAAGCATCAGCTGGCAGTACACAAGCAGCAAGCACAGGCAAGCAACCGAAAACAGATGCAAGCACGAGCTCTTCTCAGAACAAACCAACAGAAATTGAAGCACAGAGCAAGAAATCTGGTGAGCAGGCATCGGATGGAAGCAAGAAACCATGCAAGGAATCCCTGAAATTCTGGGATGTAGCAGGGTATCAGCTGAGACCCTTCAAAAATTGGATATCAGTTAGAATCGATTCTTCGTCAATGAGGAAGTTCTCATACAAGGAGTGGCAAGACGAAGATGTCACAAAACGTGTTGCGACAGCCTTTGCCAAACAGTGCCACAGGAGAAAACTTGAGTTCAAGTTTGCAAAGAACAAGAAGGATAAGATTGCCTATATGAATGACATCGGCATCAAGTCCATGAACGGAAAAGAAATTGTTGCTGACTTGGAAACGCTTTTGGAGCAGGCCATCCATAGGGTAGCCAAAAAAATCCTCGAAAAAATGACCACAACAGATTGCAGGAAAACATACATAGAATATCATAGAATATGGTTTCTCAATCCAATTTCTATTTTTTTTTCATTTTCCATCGAACGCACCAATGAGAATTGTAGGAGCAACCCAAAGGTTGAAGGGGCATTTGAACACATAGAAAAATGGATGGTTTAACATGTTTTGTTCTACCTACATCCCAGCCAGAAATCACGGGGCCACCCAGAATTTAATACATAGAATATTGGATGGGTTAACATATTCTGTTCTACCTATATCCCAGCCAGAAATCGCGGGGCCACCCAGAGTTTAATACATAGAATATTGGATGGGTTAACATGTTCTGTTCTACCTATATCACAGCGGGAAATCATGGGGCCACCCAGCCTTTAATACATAGAATATTGGATGGATTAATATGTTTTGTTCCACCTACATCCCAGCAAGAAATCATGGGGCCACATAGGCTGGAGGACCTAATACATAGAATATTCAATAGATGGATTTTCCCCTGTTAACATCCCAAATAGAAACTGTAGAGCCTACCCAAAGGTTGCGCGGGGTAATGCGTAGAAGATTATATAGGTTGACATGTTCTGTTCTGCTAATATCTGGGGAAAAAATCATGGGGTTACCCAGGTTGCACAACCTCATACATAGAATATTCAATATGTGGGCTGCTTTCTTGAAATTATAATTTGATTCTCCTTGCAGGCCCTTGTTCTGGGGAAGGTCGATGCAATTGAAGAACACCTTCGTTCCATATTCAAAACGGAAATCGGTGCGGATACTGTGGATGCATCAGATTCCATCAAGGAGGGTGTCACGTTCAACACCCACAAAGGTGTGTTCCAAGCAGCGTTGAAGATTGATGACCAGGTTCCGGCTCTTGTCCAAGCAGGTTCTTCTTACTTATTGTTCAAGTAGCGAAACAAAATTTACACAGAATATACATAGGTTTCTGTTATTGTTGTGTTTTGTTCGGATAAAATAGCCCCGACCCTGTAACCAGGCATTTGTCAAAGAATTTCCGGTCAAACAAGATGCCCTTCATTGGCTAGATCTCCTCAAGTCTTTGAGCAATAAGAAACTTCTCAAGGGGCAAGCCCATGTCATGAAGGCGGTCGCAGCAAACCGAAAGGCCACACAAGAGGCATATGACAAGATTCTGTCATCAAAGAAAATATTTGTACCTGAAGAGAACTCAGCATACCAGAAAAATCCCTCTGATGGCAAGGATATTTGGACGGACATGTTCCCAAAGTATGAGGAACCAGAAAAACCAAAATTCCCGCTTTCCTCCATCCGTGTGCCCCAAGCGTCTCTGGAGAAGATGAAATTGATGGGCTTCGAGGCTCCGCCGGTGGTTGGTGAGCTCTGGGGGTGGCAGCACAAGACTTTGGGTTGGCGTGTCAATTTGATTGTCAGATACAAAAAGGTGAGGACTTTTCGGATCATACTCCAGCCGCATCTGATTCCATTTGTCGCCTTGGATTTATTCGCTGTGGATTGGATGACCCAGAGTTAACAAAAACTGACAAAACCAAGTTGCGGTCAATGCATGAAAACCAACCTGTAGTGGCAATTGTGGTCACCTATCCGGCCCCTCGGTTTATTGTAGCTTGGGATTCCAAGTCAAATGTATGAATATTCTATGTGCAGTGTCATACAGGGGTCCTCCTACCATGTGGGATGTAAAACCATGTTTTCATGTTTCCGATATTCTATGTGGTCCCTGATAGAAGCATGTTTGGGTACATTTTAGCAAGTAATTGGGGTTGCCACCACCGTCGGATATTAATTACGAAGGGATTTGAAACATCCAATTTGAAACATCCAACCAGGTCAAGATTGGAAAAGCTCGGGCATGGGAGTACTTTGACACTGGATCTTCATCTTCGGTAGCACCTGGTGGATGTTTCAAAGAAATTGAGATCCAATGCATACAGCGGAGAGTTCCAGGGGAATCGTTTGTGGTGAAGCCATATGGGCTGACACAGCCAATGGCCTCGATGATGGTTGGCGCATTCGAGAAAGTCCTCGAGCGGCCCCACAAGACATCAGCTGAGGTGGGATTAAGTCTTATTGCTGGCTTCAAGCCAGTTCCAGTGCTTGCTGATGGTTTTTGCTTTTGGCATTGCTTCTTGCGAGTCTCCATTCCCGAAGAGTACAACCCTGTTGAACGGAATGCCTCTGGAGGCCCAAAATTGAATGAATATTTGAGCGAAGAAATCTACCTTGCCAAAATCGCTTGGGAAGAATTCAATTGCCAAAATCGATTGTGATCAGGTCATTTTGAATAGCTTGCAAGAAGACCCCCAGGTCTTCGTGGAGCACATTCACACAATTTATCTGATCAATGGAGTGGCTCTGTGTGTGACACTCAGCCAAGAGGCCAGCTTGTATGAACCCAACATCCTGCTTAACCACCTACTTAGAATATGCGAATATTTCTTTGGAAATCCCTGGAAAATTGGTTTCAACCACTGGCCGACTGGGGACCACAAGTATTTTGCAAAAAAAACAGGTAATTAATTATAACATGCACGAAAATTGCACCATATATCATTATATAATATTGTACAAATTTCCAAAATTCTAGAATGGGTAAGGATGCAAAATTCTACAATGCAAATGGGACCATTCTAGAATCCTCAGGTTCTATCCCTCAGAGATAGGCATTCCAGAACCTTCCAACCTGAGGGTATATAATAAGCACATCCAAGAATTTAGGCTTCAGGAAAATCGACGGCACCACGGATTTCAAATCTTTAAACAAAATCGTAAAATAAAGCAAAACCCACGGCCAACGAAATTAATAATATAATTTTAAATTTTTATATATCAATAATTCAATAATCATATATAAATATAATTTAATATTGTGAAAGAGATTTTTTCTGTAAATTTTTCCAAAAAAAAATCTATAAAAAAATCATATAAAAATCTTGCCAAAAAATATCTTATAAAAAATTTATAAAAATATCTCACCAATATATTTCTATTAGAAATCTTTTCCATAAATTTTTCCAAAAGAAATATGTTCTACAAAAATATTTCCAATATATTATTATTATTTTCAATTTTATTGTCCATATTATTATCTTTATCTTCATCCTTCTCAAAATTATTATCCTCATCATCCTAATTTTTTATTTTATTATTATCATTTTCAAAATATATTGGATATATATTAATATAATTCATCATCTTCAAATTTCAAATTCTTTAAAATATCTTACCAAAATATTTTTTAAAAATTTAATTAATGTTTAATAATTTTAATAATTTATTATTAAATCAAATATAATATATATATATCTATTCAATTTATTTTATTTTTATTTTTAAATATTTTAATTTATATTATATTTATTAAAATAAAATTAAATAATATATATTCTATAAAAAATAATATTTTTATTTATTATATATTTTGCCCATAATATTTATTTTATTTTTTAATTTTATATAATTATATTTTCTATTTTTTTTATTCTAATAAATAATAAAAAAAAACAAATTAATCAAATCCCAATATCTTCGAATAATCTAAACAACAAAATTTTTATTTTTGCAATATCATTTTTTTTTTTTAAATACTAATAATTTTATATCAAAATATTAGCCCAAATATATTATAATTACAAAATATACAATATTAGAATCAATCCAATAAAACCAAAATTTCGGAAAAATACCAATAATTTATAAATAAATAAATTACGAAAATCATACCAAAAATCAATTAAAATTATATATTAAAATTAAAGAATAATAATCCCTTCTATATCCAATAAAAAATCATAAATAAAATAATAATTTATTAATAAAAAATATATTAAAATAAATATCATTAAATAAAATTCCCTATCATTATATACAATAAACCATACACCCCGAAAAATCATCGCGTTTTTTTTTTTAATCCTCCATAATATGTTATATTCATCATATATACAACAACATAGCATTAAAATTTAAAGAAATATAAAAAACATTATTTAAATAATATATAATATAATATATACATAAAAATCAATAAAAATATATAAAAAATATTCAATAATATTTAATAATATATTTCAATATTTAGATAATATATATAATATTTAACAATATATGATAATATTTAAAATTATATATAATAATAAATTCCATATATAATTATACAATAATAAATAACAAATAATAGATAATAATAATATATAATAAGATCTAATATATAATAATTCATACAATATCAATAAATACCGGATTCTTCAAAAAAAACAGCCATCAACAGAAACCACATAGATACCTAAATTGCCCCCGCAACCCCCAACTTCAATGTTGTGATCGGAAGTGCCAAACACCATCAACAGNAAAAAAACAGCCATCAACAGAAACCACATAGATACCTAAATTGCCCCCGCAACCCCCAACTTCAATGTTGTGATCGGAAGTGCCAAACACCATCAACAGAAATGGCTGTTTTTTTGAAGGCCGCCAAGCACAAAATTCAGAAGACAACATTGAATTGGGGGCCGGGGGCAAAATAACCTCCATGGTTTTGTACTTAATGGGATGGCTNCACAAAATTCAGAAGACAACATTGAATTGGGGGCCGGGGGCAAAATAACCTCCATGGTTTTGTACTTAATGGGATGGCTGTTTTTTTTGAAGAACCCGGACTCAGAAAAGACGCAATAGCATTGACCCTTTTGTTTGCTTTTCCGCTTCCAGAGCGGAGAAGCAAACAAAAAGGGTCAATGCTATAGTGTCTTTTCTGAGTCCGGGGAAGGATTTTTTTCTACAGAGTTCTTTTCATTGTTGTTGATATGCATCTCACGGTGGATCATCACACACACATACACTGTGATGCGACAACGTCAGCTTCTAAAACCTGTCCATTGTCAAAGCATATGCTTGTCTAACCCGTGACGAAGCCACAAGGGTGGATGCTAACGGTCAGCGTCAGCCTGCGAGAAATACCTACAGCGACAGTNCATGCAACACACATGCAACACACATGCAACACACATGCAACACGACATGCAACATGAGCTTTTTACCTATAAATTTACAGTCAACGTGCAGGATTTGACATTTGCAGCCCCAACTCCGGTCTTATAGTGGAAAATCTAGAATTTTCGTCCCCGCGGGCACTTTGATTGGAAATTTACNAGTCAACGTGCAGGATTTGACATTTGCAGCCCCAACTCCGGTCTTATAGTGGAAAATCTAGAATTTTCGTCCCCGCGGGCACTTTGATTGGAAATTTACGGGGAAAATGCTCGTGTTGCATGTCGTGTTGCATGTCGTGTTGCATGTGTGTTGCATGTGCGTTGCATGTGCGTTGCATGGGCAGGCCCGTACAAATCACATCCTCGAACTGGGGAAGTAGGAAAAGGGTGGCCGACACGAGAGTTTCAGGCGGCAGGCGAGACTTTGGAAGCTGATAACCTTGGATCTGCAATAAAATCCAAAGCTTGTCGAACCAAGACCTCGCGAGCCGGGAAGCACAAAGCGCAGATGTGGAGGAGCAATTTGGAACCCCCATGCGCATGAAAACAGCACGTTGCAGACCTTGATGGTGGCCCTTCGCGTCCACCTTTCTGGGATTGTCACATATTATACACCTATATTAATATTTTATTTTTGGACAATGAAGTTGCGTACTTTTCAGAAGCTGATGGTGAGCCCTTAGCATTCACCTTTGTGGCTTCGTCACGGGTTAGACAAGCGTATGCTTTGACAATGGTAGCTGATGTTGTCGCATCACTGCGTATGTGTGTGTGTGTGATGATCCACCGTGACATGCATACCAACAACAATGCAAAGAACTCTGTAGAAAAAATCCCTCCCCGGATTCTTCGAAAAAAACAGCCATCAACAGAAACCACATAGATACCTAAATTGCCCCCGCAACCCCCAACTTCAATGTTGTGATCGGAAGTGCCAAACACCATCAACAGTGTACTTAATGGGATGGCTGTTTTTTTTGAAGAACCCGGTATCAATAATATATCTGTCCTCGCAGTGCTGCAATTGTTTTGTTGTTTTGCAAGAAATCTGGTTCTTGGATGTTCTTGGGGCTAACTACGATAATTTTTCTAGTTTGTAGAATTTCCCATTTTCCTTTTTTTCAGAGTTCTACTTGAATGCAGTGGCTCCACCCTCCCCCTCTTGGCTCTATTTGCGCGCTGGGGCCCTTTGAGCGGTAAGGCCTGATTGGTTGGGATCCGGGCTACCATATGTCAGTTTGCCCCAAGCCTCTCCCAACAAAACCCTGCAATCGCCATTCTGGTCAACACAAATGCATGTCCACCTCTCACCTCTCTCATCACCCGGAGGGCGCCCTCCGGGCCGCTACGCGGGTGATAAGAAAGAAAACAAAAACAGTGTTCTATTCTGGGATGACTGCTCCAGCCCGCAAACCAAGGCTGCAAACAAAAATTTGTGAGGCATTGTTTCTAGGGGTGATCCATGCTAACAAATGTCTCCGTGGCAAGATTCGATAAAGAAATCTGCTGAAAAAAATCAGCCAACCGATTCTCTGTATCAACCGTCAATTATTCTTGGATTAATCTGCAAATTGTATTCAAAGGAAACAATTTATGCACATTTGCATTGATAAATGTATATATATATATATATACATACATATGTGTATAATAGTACTTATATATTTCATATTCATATGTATGTATATATATATATATTGAACATCTAATTCATAATATCTAATATGTCTATAAATCAATCTTTTGTTTGCTTCTAGCATGCACATGCTTGCCTGAGTGGAATTTCTGTAGCATCAGTCGGATGGATGGATCGTTCATTCCTGATTTGGGTGATTTGAAATCTTTTTTTGGGGGGTTCTTAAAATGGGGGATCTCCAATAGCTGGATGGTTCATAATGGAACATCCGATCTAGAAATGGATGATTTGGGGGTACCCCAATGGACTGGAAACTTCCATATGACAGAAATTGGTGATAAATATGTGTATATTATATATATATATATATATGTGTAAAAAAAAATATATATATATATATACATATATTATATTGATATATCATGTAAAGCTTGGCTTAATCCACTCCATACACGGAAACATTACAAGCAGAGCAGAGTACAAGCGAAAGGCAATCATTTCATCCTTGGAGGGTCTTTTTAATGGAGGGCGAACTGGCCTGGCTGGTTTTAGCCATAAGACTAAATGGGTGATTTCCATAATTGGGTGTTCCATGGGGTACCCCAAAAATGGATGGTTTATAAAAGAAAATCCCATTAAAGTGGATGATTTGGGGTACCTCTATTTTAGGAAACCTCTAAATGGGGGATTTCCAAGTGATAACCATATTTAATGACACCGGAGGATCACCAATGAAAGGCCAAGATACTTTTCACGCACGTGCCTATTGTGCGCATCAATGTTGGTCCGTAGCGCAGTCTCCCTGAAGCCACCAGTTGAAAAACGACACTGGTAGGAGTAAGATGGCTGGCAGTTGGTGACTTCAGCCCATCCCAAAACAACGGAATCACCATCCGAGGAGGGAACTTTTTTTCTCATCGGCATCGGTGTCCAAAGAAAGAATTGCCATGAGGGTATGGATATGGGGGTTTACGAAAATGAGGGTACCCAAAAAATGATGGTTTATAGGAAAATCCTATCTAGAAATGGATGATTTGGGGGTACCCCGATTTCAGGACACCTTCATATACCATGAGTCATACCCCATTCGCAGACATGTGAAAGCTATTCTGAAGTGTTTCTGAAGCTCTGAGGACGACGCTCTTCTTGTGAATATTCTGGCTTTGGCTGGTAGGTGATCAAGCACACCTGCCAGGTACCCTCCAGTAAACTAACATAGCTATGGAAAATCACCATTTTTAATGGGAAAATCAACTATAAATTGCTATTTTCACTAGCTATGTTAGTTTGCCAGAGGGTAAGCTACGGCAGAAGTCATCCGTCAAGAGAATTTTGGCGTTTTGGTGAAATCAAGAAGCACCAGAAACAGGGTACCCTCCAGTAAACTAACATAGCTATGGAACATGTACAATTTGTAGATGATTTACAGTACCAGTACTGTAGAACAACTATGGGGACAAGCAGACACGGAACAGCAGGATCACACGTTTTACTCGTTCTGACAACTCGTGAGCCTGGTAGCGGCATGAGATTCATATGTGAACATGTGCAAGCCCAAATGTCCAATCTGTACAATTCACACTGCTAAAAACTCTCTGTTGGGCTTGCACGTCAAAACGGAAGCTTTATGGTGCGAACATTTTGCCACCAGCTTCGCACGTCCACAAGGACCTTGGTCAGGATATCCGCCATCTGAGATCCAGTTGGTAGCCAACGCAGGGTTTTGCCTTGAGGTAGATGTGGACCCCAGTAATTGGCTTCATCAGACACCATCCGCCGCAATGCGGTCAGATCCACCACCAACCGCTTCTCGCTTGGAGCTTTTGGGCCTCCGACCCGATGCACATTGTCATATACGGACTTGCAGTCGGTCATACTCACCACGGGAAAGATCGCCCGTGCAACATCTTCAGAAAGATCTTGAGGAGGTCCATGTAGAGCTCCTGCGATGAAGGATCTCAGGCAGAGAGCTTCTTCCCATCCTTCCAAACTGGACATCACTTCCGCCGCAAAGGTACTGCGACAAACTCTGGGGCAAGCATGAGATTTCCACCCTACCACCATAGCTGGAGTTTCCTGACCAGTCAAGGCACGTCGACTGGTAAGCAGCAGAAGATGTCCCAGTTGAGAGTAGACTCCGTGTCCTCCAGATGCCACATAGTCATCGTGGTCTTCGACCTCAGGATCCAGTGGGGCATTAGCCCATGCAGCGTCGTGGTAGACCAGGAGGAGCAGGTCGTCAAAGTCGTCAACGACCTNCTTACCTTGTTGAGCCAACTTCACAAGACGATTCGTGTTCTTCACGTCCTGGTAAGTTGGGTCCTTCTGTCGCCTCTGGGCCAAAGAGACCCCAGCCTGGAGATCAGGCCTTGTTTGAGAGGCCAGCCAAGAAAGGGCACCAATTGTGCTCATGTTGTCCTGCTTAGTCACCTGGTCTGCTAGGTCCTCGACATTAATGCCCTTGGGGATGTCGACTGTCTCCAAGCGGGAGTTCACATAGGAAGTCTGGTAGAGCTCGATGGTGNGACATTAATGCCCTTGGGGATGTCGACTGTCTCCAAGCGGGAGTTCACATAGGAAGTCTGGTAGAGCTCGATGGTGTCATTGTCCTGCTTGATGGTGGCACCAGTGTACTCGAAGAGGTCGGACTCCCACTCTGCAATGGGGAAGATACTGGACAAACCTTGTTGGAGTTGGTCCATCTCCGAAGGGGGAGCGGCCACCAAAAGATCATCCACATGGGTGATCAAAGCGCCACGAAGTCGACCAGTGCAGTCTCGAAGTGGAAAGAAACATGGATCAAGTTCATGATGTGAAAGTGTCAGGATATCATCTCCAACCTTGATCTTCAACATTAACAGTTCTTTGGCTAGTTTATCCCACCACAGCCTCGGAGAATTTGAGAGGCCAAAAACGCCTTTCACAATTTCCACTAAAGATCCTGGTTCCACACCTGGTAGACCTCGTCGTGGCATTTCNCCACCACAGCCTCGGAGAATTTGAGAGGCCAAAAACGCCTTTCACAATTTCCACTAAAGATCCTGGTTCCACACCTGGTAGACCTCGTCGTGGCATTTCAAAGTACAAACCACGTTTGGACTCGACCCCGTTGAGGAAGGCAGCCTCCACGTCTCCTGCAGCGAGTTTCCAGCCAAATTGGGCTGCGAAGAAGAGCAGCACATGGAGCGACATCCGAGTCGCCGTGGGGGCTTCAGTGTTAACCTCCCCTTTCTTCAAATCAGGGTCCATGTGACCGCCAACACACAATCTTGCCTTGGCCTTTGGTGGGACTGAACTGTCCTCTCGGCGTTTCGCCACATTCTTGTCACAGTAAGCGAACCGTGCCTTCAAGATGCGTTCTCGAGGAACTTTCTGTCGTAACAGATCGGACTCCTCTGGGGTGTAGACCTTGACCGCCTCATAGCGAAGGTGCTCGGCCCATTGTTTGAACTCCGCGGCCTCGTACAGATCACGTTCAGCATGTGGGATGTCGTCCCATTTGATCTCCTTGTCATTCTGTTTGATGATGGATCTGGGCACCCTTTTCTCAACAACAAGTGCCTGAGCAGCAGGTCTGAAGCTTGCACTGGCAGAGGCTTCCACCTCAGCATCAAGAAGGTCCTCGATGTCAGAACTTGGAACTGGAGGAAGTGGTTGAAGTCGTCCTGATTGCCCTTCTGCTCCAGGGGGAACAGGTCGCTTGTGCATTCTAACAGTTCCTTTT
>BGPT01000012.1:242694-339018 GCA_003297045.1 Symbiodinium sp. clade C Y103
TGTCCTCCTGATTCTTCACCGCTCGAAGCACCTGCAAGCGGCTCTCCATGTCCTTGATCTGCTCCTCCACAGTCTGCTCTGCCTCCGACACCAGGTCGACTTGGGGAACCGGCAAGACGGCCGATCGTTCTGGATCCCCACTCCCTGACAAAACTCCAGCGGGATGAGGCTGGCTCCTCTCGGCTTGAGCCCATCTGGCCAGACGAGCCAGATCGGGGGAGTGTTGAGGATTGGTGCTCACCTCCTTGATGGCCCAGTCCAAGTACAATTGGTTGATCTCCTCGTACTTGTACCCCTTGTAGGACCCGAACCCCACCATCTCCTGTCCCGACGGTGGCACGTTGTCTCGCAACATCTTCATGAGCANGTACCCCTTGTAGGACCCGAACCCCACCATCTCCTGTCCCGACGGTGGCACGTTGTCTCGCAACATCTTCATGAGCAATCCCCTCGTCGGCTTCGGGGGCAAAGCCAGGCCTTCTTCGGCACACTTCTCCTTCAGAGCATCGAGGGTCATATGGGTCAGCGCCAGTGGCTTGTGTGTCTTGTCGCCACGGGCTTCTTGGGCTTCCAGCAAGGTCGCCCTCAACTCCGGCACTGTCCACTCGTACCGGATCGGGACATCCATCTGTTCCAAGGCCTCCACGAGCTGGTCGCGTCGCATCTTCCATGGCGACAGANNACGGCTGCGGCCAATCCAAAGAAAGTCAGCTCGTGGGGCTGTGTCATGATGCCAATGATGTTCAAGTCGATGTGTCAAACCATTGCCATAACATGGTATGCATGTTGTTTCTCTGAAGTCGTCCAATAAATCCAAAAGGCGGGATCTGAGTGTGGCATCAGATGTGTTCCAACGTGCAGGATCAAAACAAGTTCGCCGTGGTGTGACATGGATTCGAGTCATGTANTTAATCTATTGATCTTTCGATTGATTTTTAAAGCTAATCAATAGGCTATTGATTTTTTCAATAGCTATTGGTTTTTTTCAATAGCGGAGCCTTTGGGTCCTTGATGGCCCAGTCCAAGTAGGATTGGTTGATCTCCTCGTACTTGTACCCCTTGTAGGACCCGAACCCCACCATCTCCTGTCCCGACGGTGGCACGTTGTCTCGCAACATCTTCATNGTACCCCTTGTAGGACCCGAACCCCACCATCTCCTGTCCCGACGGTGGCACGTTGTCTCGCAACATCTTCATGAGCAATCCCCTCGTCGGCTTCGGGGGAAGAGCCAGGCCTTCCTCGGCACACTTCTCCTTCAGAGCATCGAGGGTCATGTGGGTCAGCGCCAGCGGCTTGTGAGTCTTGTCGCCACGGGCTTCTCGGGCTTCCAGCAAGGTTGCCCTCAACTCCGGCACTGTCCACTCGTACCGGATCGGGACATCCATCTGTTCCAAGGCCTCCACGAGCTGGTCGCGTCGCATCTTCCATGGCGACAGANGCCCTCAACTCCGGCACTGTCCACTCGTACCGGATCGGGACATCCATCTGTTCCAAGGCCTCCACGAGCTGGTCGCGTCGCATCTTCCATGGCGACAGAGCTGCAGGCTTGGACATCCAAAGGTTCTCGAATTGGGGAATCACGAGTTTGCCTTGTCACACGTCGGCGACGAAAACGGCTGCGGCCAATCCAAAGAAAGTCAGCTCGTGGGGCTGTGTCATGATGCCAATGATGTTCAAGTCGATGTGTCAAACCATTGCCATAACATGGNAAAACGGCTGCGGCCAATCCAAAGAAAGTCAGCTCGTGGGGCTGTGTCATGATGCCAATGATGTTCAAGTCGATGTGTCAAACCATTGCCATAACATGGAATGCATGTTGTTTCTCTGAAGTCGTCCAACAAATCCAAAAGGCGAGATCTGAGTGTGGCATCAGATGTGTTCCAACGTGCAGGATCAAAACAAGTTCGCCGTGGTGTGACATGGATTCGAGTCATGTAAATCTCATCCTCAATCCAAAAGTCCCGTGCATGCTCTTGCTGATTCCACCAATGCAAAAAGGTTTCAGAGTTCAAAGATTCCCTAGTCAACATCTCCAAAACATGACCATGAACTTTGGGATAAAAGAGTGGAAGTTGAACAACACTGGCAGCTTGCACCATGTATGCTCGGACTGCGGACTCAGATCGTGCCAAACACTCCAATCAATCTCATCAGGCCATGTTGGCATCTGAGAAACGTCACCAAAATCCAAGGCATTCACCTTGGGGTGACCAGAGGCCGTAAAGCCCAGAGCAACATTCACCAGGTCAAGCTTGGAAAAGTCGGCCACATTGGCTTCCATCTTATAGTTCATGCCCAGCGAAGCCAACACCGGGCGGCTCAGCAAAAGAGGGACCTGAGCTGACACAATGGAGATCTTGATCATGAACCACCGGCCACTAATGGCAAGCCACCCCACAATCGCCCTTCTCGAAGGGTACAAACGTGGTCCACCAAACTTGAAGTGCTCCTCCTGCTCGATGACGATGTAGGGGATGCCGAACTTGTTGACAATCTCGAGGTACTTGCGACACCAAGAGGTTCCTGCCAATGTGCGACTACATGCACANCTCCTGCTCGATGACGATGTAGGGGATGCCGAACTTGTTGACAATCTCGAGGTACTTGCGACACCAAGAGGTTCCTGCCAATGTGCGACTACATGCACAATCCACCACCGTGTCAAGGTCGGCACCCTCTGTGTAGAAGACCACATGGGTAACATGGGGCTGGGCATCGGCTGATTTTCCTTTGTTCATGGGACACTCAGGGTCTTTGTGCCAATGCCCTTTCTTCCCACATGCCGAACAGAAAGAGCGCGACTTCGCTCGANGCATCGGCTGATTTTCCTTTGTTCATGGGACACTCAGGGTC
The DNA here is from genome assembly GCA_003297045.1 of Symbiodinium sp. clade C Y103. Classification (NCBI taxonomy): domain Eukaryota; class Dinophyceae; order Suessiales; family Symbiodiniaceae; genus Cladocopium; species Cladocopium sp. clade C. The sequence goes on from BGPT01000012.1 coordinate 245,549, forward strand.
TTTGTGCCAATGCCCTTTCTTCCCACATGCCGAACAGAAAGAGCGCGACTTCGCTCGATTCAGAGCATCCTCACGTGTCTTGGAGGGGTTTGTCCCCCGAGCCTTCAAGACTCCATTGTACTTGGCTTTCGCATTCTGGTAGGCCACATAGGCCTCGTGAGCTTCAGGGTCGTCCTCATCTGGCGACTCCTCACCACCGTAGTGCTCGGCGTCGTCCGACTCCTCGAAGTCCTCCTGAATGTCGTCGAGCTCAGTGATGTAGGCTTGCTGACTCTTCTTGCCGTTGCGGTCGTCAGACTTCCGAGTAGATTCCCATATCCTTCGGTTCATCCGATCTTGTACCACAGCAGCTTCTTGAAGTTTCGCCAAGTCATACTGGTTGTTCACTGAAGACAGCAAACTCAGCTCTGTAGCATTGTCCAAGCGCAACTTGTCCACGTACCACCAAGAACTGCAAAGTCCAGGTAGGACACATCCAACCTCCTTGAGCTTGGCCAGGTGGCGGTCGAACTCGCTGTTGTAATCCCTGATGNAAAGTCGGTCATGTACTTGCCGGCCTTTACCACCTCCTTGTCCAGGTAGCGCTGGGTGATCCACGCCACATAGCGATCGACACCCTGGTGATCATCCAAGGTGGTCAAGTCCAACTCCTCAGCATCTCGCCAGGCTTTCCCGGTGAGGTTGTTGTAGAGCATGAGAGCCTGTTTGTTGGCCTTCAAGCGCGTGACACGGCGCCATGCCTCGATCTTCCTCAAGTAACTTCTAGCTTTGGTACCATCCCGGTCCTCTTCCCCAGAAAACTCAGGCACTACTATTTTNGCGCGTGACACGGCGCCATGCCTCGATCTTCCTCAAGTAACTTCTAGCTTTGGTACCATCCCGGTCCTCTTCCCCAGAAAACTCAGGCACTACTATTTTATCACTACCACCTCCACCACGCTCTTCTCCCACGTCATCCCTTAGACTACCATGTTGACTTGTTGCCCAAGGGTCCCTCCATGGCTGACTCCATGGATCTGACTTGGTGGTACTTGACCTCCTTGTGGGATTGGCCCCAACATCATTGCCAGAATCTCCCCTTGCGTGTGTTCCAAAACCTGTCCCCGATGGAGACGTTCCATCCCAGGCTTGAGATCTATTCCAAACCCCGGCATTCCACTGCCTCCATTCCTCTTCAGTCCATTGGGGNTCCAAAACCTGTCCCCGATGGAGACGTTCCATCCCAGGCTTGAGATCTATTCCAAACCCCGGCATTCCACTGCCTCCATTCCTCTTCAGTCCATTGGGGGTAGTCAGAAGGTGGAGTCCCATCCCCAGCAGCAGTGTCCTCACGGCCGCCACTCGACTCAGCACCGTTCNTGCCTCCATTCCTCTTCAGTCCATTGGGGGTAGTCAGAAGGTGGAGTCCCATCCCCAGCAGCAGTGTCCTCACGGCCGCCACTCGACTCAGCACCGTTCCCCTCCTCCACGTCGGACATAGGCCCATCATTTGGTGTAGGCATCGATCACCGTCAAGCCCCACCCTGGCACCGCACAGCGGCTATGGCTCCCTTTGTCCTGGATTATCAGCCTCCAGGAAAGGCTCCGCTACCAATGTAGAACAACTATGGGGACAAGCAGACACGGAACAGCNACAGCGGCTATGGCTCCCTTTGTCCTGGATTATCAGCCTCCAGGAAAGGCTCCGCTACCAATGTAGAACAACTATGGGGACAAGCAGACACGGAACAGCAGGATCACACGAAAATGAGCAAGACTGTTGAGCACTCGGACCATCGCCGTACTCTATCATATGTGAACATGTGCAAGCCCAAATGTCCAAACTGTACAATTCACAGTATGTTTCTCAATCTGAAAACTCATCAAACTGCTTTCAAACTGAAAGAATGATTGTACCTGTTTGTTTTCCCATGGTTTCCCATCATCACTTGGTGCAAAACGGGCACTGAAATCCCCCCAGATCCTCTACCCCCCTCAACCTTTGGGGCGCCAACGCTGCCACGTTTCTGCTGGATGGTGCGATTGATACGCATCCTGAGTGAATCCTATGCTGATAGGTGGCTTCAACCCATGACTAGTTACTAGTTCAGTGGGGTCATCATCCTGAGGGAGGCTTGAAAAAACATTTGAAATCCCACCAGCAAGCAGGTCATATATTTTTTGAAAATAGATGCTTTGATGCAACCGTTTCTTTTTTTTGATACGTTTCTTCTACCTACGAGCTTCTGGAATTGGCTAATCACACATCTGCGACTTTTGCTCTCTGGATTTTTAACATAGCTATGGAAAATCACCATTTGTCACAGGTAAATATAGGTAAATATAGGTAAAACATCCATAGCTGGACCATTTTGCCAATGGCCACATTGAAAATACCGACATATTGGAGGTACCTGCCAGAGACCAGGCCCAAGGGCGAAATCTCAGGGATGATCACCACAAAATGTGTTTTTTTGGGGGTGTATATGGTACACTGCCACTATTTTTTTGGAGTCCTGAAAGTCACGTTGAATTTCCAGAGCTATATGGAGAAGCTCCTAAAAATGGAGGTACCCAAACATGGATGGTTTATCATGGACAGTTCCAAATGAAAATGGATGATTTGGATACCCCCATTTTAGGAAACCTCCATATCCCTTATTGCCCTGTGGTTATTTAACATAGCCATGGAAAATGGATGAACATTGTCCATTTATAGATGATTTATGGTGATTTACATATCAAAATTAGTGGTTTTCCATGGCTATATTGTTAAATAGCCAAAGGGTATATCATGACCTGAGATCCCCTGGCAGGTGCATCAAGGCATCCTCAAACAGCACCAGGTTCATAGCCTGATTTTGCGAAAATCTCCTAGAAATTTCCCATGAAACATGGAGGTTCCATGGGTTTTCCTATGGAATTTCAGTGGACCTTTTAGACCTGTAGGAAATTTGTGACGCCAGGATATTTTTTCGTATAATGGGGATTTCATGGGGTCTCCTGTGAGAACATGGTGGGTTTCAAGGGAGCTTAAAATATATACGAAACTTTCAGGAAACCATATTTTTTCCTGTGATATATGGGATAACATGCGGGTTTCGAGTAAATTTTCCCTTGATCCCATCCAGCACTAGTTATTGGTTTTAGTATGTTTCAACACATCCGTTCATTGGATTGGTTCATGGGAAAATCTACAGGAAATCATGGTTTTGACCATCAATTTTGGGGGTTTCCTCTAAATTTTCCCATGAACCAATCCAGTGATCCGTACAACATGTATGGTGTGGAGGCACCTATGGGTGTCTGAAGCCATACCAAGCATACCATGGTCGAGATGGGACAGTACATGATAACTTAGTAATGTGGGTAAAACAATGATAAACCATCCCCAATTTCACCATTTTTATAGGTGGTATGCATACCATTCCCAAATGGGTGGTTTATGGAATTGTTTTTACCCACGTGTGAATGGGATGCTCTCTAGATCTTGGCAATCCATGGTGATGGTTTGGAATAACATGGTTACATCATCTCACAACTTGCATTTTAAAAAATGGTTTCCACGGTCTTGTATTTGGGATCATGTGAATTCGCGAAAAATACACCTGCATTTCTGTTGTGTTTTGAAATATCTGGGATACAGATTGGGCCATAATCCCCGCATTTGCGGAGCTCCAGTTCAATCCAAGGCTTTCCCATCCAAACTTGTCCATCCATGACCTTCCTTCCGCTAAATGGATGTGAGCATCGGGTCACTGGGAATCCGGGAACGCACTGGAAACTGCAGCCCATCCACCAGAAAAAATCCGAAACAACTTCCCGCTGGCTGAATAAGGATCCCAAACGTGTGAGAGGCGGTTTCTCTTGACATCCAAACCCCCCAATTCCAAGGAAAACAGCCTTGCCATGAAGTTGCCAATGGATGTGTGCCCCTTCCCAATGGGCACCTTGGCTTGGTTCTTCTGATTGAACCTGCAGCGTACAGTAGGTGCCCATTGGATCAGCATAACATGAGTGGTTGTTCAACCACATTGCGGCCATCGGGGGAAACTATTGTTACCAATGTCATGGGACAAGGTTGTTTCCTTCGATATCCTTCAGCAACTTTTTATTTTATTTCTTGTGAAGTTGCCTTTCTGGTTCTCAGTGTGTTGCTGCTGTTTGTCTATCTGCCCGCATTGCATCTGCTCAATGCGCCCCTTTGAATGGGTAGCTCCCAAACATCTACACGTTTGTTGGTCATATATGACCCCATAATCACCGCCTTTGTCAACCTCTAACCTTCTTTGGCTTCAACGGGAGAACCTGTTGACCACAAAAAAACACTTCACGGCACCCTCTGGCAATCAAACATGGCCCTGGACGCCCATCGTTTTGGATCATAAAATCAAACATCAATAGAAATACATAAAATCCAAGTCAAATAAACGATACATTTCATCGAACAGTTTCTGACATTCCCGTTTCCAGGGTAAATGACAAGAGGATCATCGAACGCGACTGCTCACCTGGCCAAGAACTCATAGGCCTTCCGACAAACGTCGGCTAAGGACCTCGGCAAATTGGGATCCAGGAATCCATGGGACCAGTCCACGTATTGTTTCGCATCCTTCTGGGGCGTGTTCTGGAGAATTTGAAAAAATAAATTTTGTTGGTAGCTTGCCACATCAAAATCACTTACTCTGGTTGGGAATTTCCGTTCATTTTGGGTTTTTAACCAGGAACAAGGAACAAAGACATTCAAGGAACACCAAGGAACACTGCCAAATCAACAATGTTCAACGTGAAGGCACCCCTCCGTGCAACCCATTTGTTTTTTGGGCTGCATATGTTTGCATGTTTGTCTTCAGGTGATTTTAGGAATGGTGCGTTGACAATTAGTAATTAAACAATTTGGCGATGATAACATTGAAATTGGCAAGGGTTGGTGAGCATTTCCGTCCGATTGGAACGTCGATTTTGGTTCGCATGCGAATGAATTTGAAAAAATCATCCCAGTTCCGCACGTCACTGGTTCATAGATCTTTGGCGCCACAGGGTCCTGCGCCATTAAAACGGCCGAAACAAGAAACTGAAAACAAATGGGGATTTCTGAAAATAAGAAACTTCAAAAGTAAAATGTCTATAATATGGATAATTTGGATATCCCCAGTTCAAGAAACCTCCAAATATTTCCATGCGTTTCCCTTCGCTAGTGGGTCTTAACGTTGTGAATCGGGCGCCGTTTTTTTTGAAGTGCGAAACTACGTGGGTCTATGCGAGGGCCAGGCAACACATGGAATTTCCCAAAGGTTTCCTGAAATGACTAGGAGTGCGCAAAGAGGTCTTGCACCACCCACTTCCCAAATTTTGACCTCATATGCAACATCACATCCGCCCAAAACCAGCCTAAATCCACCCAGCATTTGCATGGATGGTCGTGATCCATGCCCTGAATCTGCTTTCCACTTGAATTCTGGAGAATTTGATGTTTAAATATTGGGTGCATTCCTGATGAACAAATTCTTCAAAACGTCGAAACGCATCAAAACATATGTGTATTCAAGCAGTGCACGATAATCTAGCATCGTTTTTGTTCAAAAGACAAATCAAGACAAATCAACAGATGCAACCCACAATTTACTAGAATGGGCGAGTGAACTAATTTACTTGGAGTGAAAGCAGGCTCAGGGTGTAGGGTTGAAACGCAGCTGAATCCGCAATTTCGTAAACAATTGCCGGCATCTTACCCCTACTTCGATGGCCCGCGGGGTTGCTAAGTTTTGCAGAGGTTATAGGAATTATTTGGTCATGTTATAGTGTTTGCTAGATAGGCTAAGGACTCAGCTTGACCCTTAGCTAAAGGGTTAAGACCACCATTTAGCTAAAGGTCAGCCAAGTTAGCGAAGGGTTTAGCAAAACAACTCAGCTAAATGCTAGACAATATTCTTTTTTGATTTTGCTTCATGGAAAAAAAGAAAGGAAACATTTTCAATTTTTTCATGCATAATAAGTTGTTTTTCAATTTCACCATGTTGTTTGAACATTTACTGGTACATCAGCAAACTGTGTGTAGCAAATGTGGCTGGTCAGCAAAGAAAGCATGTACTCACACAGCCCACAAAGCAAACATATGATAATTCATGATGCACGTGTGTTCAACCAATAGAAAACAACCATTGCAGGGCAAGCAAGCAACAAGTACAAGGTATTGTCACCTTTCAGGACCCTGTGAAACAGAGAGCATTTCATCTGAGAACTGCTGACGAAGTGTGGGTTTTCTTGCATTTTGCAAACCCAATGTGAAACATTTTCCACAACATTCCAAAAAGATAGCAAAGCTACATTTTCACCATTGACTTCGGCAAAAAGCCGCAGTTCACAAATTTGCTTTGTTGATTTCAGCATCACCACATCTTTCTTGTTAGCCAATCTAGAAGGAGACAGATATGCACAAACCCACATATAGCAGGATTCAATAGTCTCACCCCACACTTGTGCAAAAAGGTTGTTCACCTTCTTTGTTGCTCTGTATTTTTTCAACCTGGCATTTGCCCAAAATAATCTTCATCAAGCACAAGGGCCAAGTCATGACCCACAGCTTGCACTTTTCACACACATGCTTTTCATAGTTCCTTGTGTTTTGAATATGCCTGTATTGTTTAAAAAAAGGTTACTACCAAAGGGAGGTTAAAAAGCAAGCTATAACTATCACAAGGTAGGTCTACAGCCAGTGTTGGTGATACTCTCGCCTCCTTGCACAACGTTTTCTTCAGTGAGATTCCTTAGCAACTTCAAGCGGGATGCTTCAGTTGTTGCCCAAGAGGAAGCAGAGGGCCGAGAGCACTTGCGATTCAGTGCTCTCATCGCCAAGATACAACACCGAGCTGGCCGAGGATTTCTTTTCGAGCATCCACGAGCGGCTACATCATGGAGTTCACCGGAGTTGGAAGAGCTTCGACAACTACCAGGAATTTTTGCAGTTCCAGTTGACCTTTGCAGGTTTGGGCTGAAGACCTCCCAGGGACAGCCGGCGTTGAAGCCAACGTTGCTGTTGACCAACATCGAGGAATTGGCGACTGTGCTACATCGTCGATGTGAAGGTTTTCATGCCAAACATCAACCACTTCTTTCTGGTGAGGCCAAACTGGCCGCAAAATACACCCCTGCCTTTGTGGACGCTATCCTTCGAGGCCTTCGTCAACATGTTCAAGCTTGGGTGAAGACCAATGCGCCCAGCTCAGACTATTGGGAGACCAAGGAGGACGTGGTCATTCGACACCATCGAGTTCCTCGCAGAGCCCTCTTTGTTCCTACTGGGGTGGCAGGCTGCCCTCAACAACCAAGCAATTTGTCATCACATTGCACCACCGCTATGAAGTTTCTCAAGGGCCCAGTGCAAACCGTCGAGGACAACTGGCGAACCACTGCGATGCCCCGCCAGACAATGGCTTCAGAGTGGACTGGTTCCACTACTTTTCACACCTCTGCCTCCGGGAAGCCTCCTTCGTTCGGCTCGAGGGCCTCGGGCGCAAATTCCGCGCTGTTTCCATTGAGTGAATGTTCTTTGACGCGGCGAAAAAAATTGCGCCCGTCGCCAACAAGGGGAAAGTGAAGAGGTCGGGCAGGGTGTCGTAGACCAGGTCGTTCTTTGGATACACGGGAGCTGTTGACTTCATCTGCCCACGCACTCTTGCCCGATATTTCAGCCGTCCACTGCCCCGGAATGGTTTTGGCTTGCAGGTTTAGGCCACAATGACCCTTACATCCATGACGGGTCCAAGGTAAATCTTCATCAGCTGCGCGCTCTTGATCAAGGAGTGGTATTGGCAATTTCCATCTCCAGGCACGACTGTCCTCTCTAGGCCCTTCTCCTTCAAGCCCTTATCCAAGGCCTTGACATGCTCGTGGTAGTAACGAGCATCATCCTCGCTGGCAATCATGGCTTCTTGTACCAGCTGAGCCTCATCCAATCCCATCTGCGCTGCCACGAGGCTTGCGCACAAAGAAAGAGCAAGAAAATGCAAGCTTGAGCCTTGAGCTTTGAAGATTTGCTGTGGAAATGCAGGACAGCAAAAGCAACCATGGGCGCATGGAGCTCCGCGGCCAGGGCTGGATCTGCAAGCCGGTCACTGTTGTAGGAGACCGCGGCCGGCTGAGGGTAATCCAGCCACTGCACCGTACTGCGAAAGAAACCACGCCCATCACCAAGAATAGGAAATGTCACCAGCTCTGGCAGGGCCTCGTACACCAATACTTGGGACGCACGGGAATCGATGCCAGTGTTAGCGCTGTTGAAAGAGAATTGGAAATTCAGGAAGCGGCCTTGATGCTTGGCAAGCTGCAAACACATCATGTGCAAACAAATGCGTTTCGATTATGAAATCCAACGCCAGCTCGCCATGCTTCCTGACCAAGGCCGCATTTTTCCATACACTTCATCAGGTCGGCGCACCACTTGAAAGAGTTTTGAGAGGTTGATGAAACAGGTTGGCACTCGACATGCTGCCTGTATCTGTCTATCAAGGTGATTTGTTGTTCCATGGTGTTCCTTTTCTAATTGCATTTCGTTTGCAGTGTCCTTTTACTCCGTTGCTGTTGTTCCGTTCCTTGCCTTCCTTCTCAAATATACGTCTTAGATCATTTTAGCTGCTTAGTCGCTGTTCCTTTTCTTTTGTTTTTTCTCTGTCCTTTTCCTGGTTTTTGCGTTCCTTGACCTCGTCCTTCTACTTGGTGTTCTTTTGGTGGTCTTCTGTACCTTGCCATGTCCCCATCTCTGCCTTATCACGGATCCATCCTGGTCCGCTTTGCTTCATTTCCTTTTTGGTTACTTTTCTGTTGTCCCTCTTCGTGTTGCATTTGCTTTCAGATTGTCTGGGTAGAAGAGACTGGCACAAAACAAAGGGGACAAAATTCTAGGTATAGGTTCAACGGAGCTTCTTTAGAGAAACAAACTTGAGAAAGCGATCTTGGAAATTGTTTCTTTCACACTCTTCGCGCGAATTTTCTTTCTAAGCTCGGCCCTTTCTCTACAGGTCATCGAAATCCTAATGTTCGTCACTTGGTTAATTTATCTCTAAGACTCCCCACTTTTGCACCCAGATCTTGGAAACCAATGTGAAGGTTCAATCACACCTTTCGCGCCTCATCATCTTCAGAAGGAGGAGGTCGATCACCTTTTTTCAAAATGACCATGAAATTTGGGATGGAACTTGAAAGCTTGACCCACCTATGCCGAACAACTGTCATTAAACCATACATTCAGGGGTGTGAGGCGTTAGCTTGGTCCCTCATTGTTTCAATTGATTGCTATGTTCCTTGGGAAATTGTTATTAAATCAGTGAATGGGGGAAGTGTACCATATTTCTTGGCGAACCTTGACCAGGGGCCACCAAAACAAACACATATTCCCAACAGGTTCCCTAAATGGTGGATATTAGCAGTTGTGAAAATAGGAATCATCTGCAGCAAAGCCACGTATATGCTTGGCATGGCAATTTTGCCATTGCAGTTTCTAAACTTTCTGTATGATTGTTGTGGTTGTGGTTGTTGTTGTTGTTGTTGTTGTGATGTTTGTTGTTGTGCCTTCCTGCAGGAAGGTCTCCCAACTTCCGAGAAATCGGAGCCCCTCTGGTTTCATCTGGGCGTCCCAGCGCTGAAAGTCACACCACCAGCAGGTTGGGGACTGACCGTGGAAACCGTGGCGATTTTAGAGGGGATCCCATCCAACGAAGAATCTCTCTTCTGATGTACCTCCTACCTGGCAATGAAAATCATGTATAGATGGTGTCCCTCTCGATATTTTTCCAACATGGATTTTCCAGTGCACCTTTAGCTGATGAGCTGATTGAGAAACAACAACTTTAAGAAAAAACATATGTTATTCATATGTTGAAATATATTGAAATGCAAAGCTGCTAAGCTAAGCATCCAGTTGGTTGACCCAGAAAAACCAGTCACTTCGAATGGCCTGCGACTCACCAGTCGAAGTTCATTTTTCTTCCACATGACTACGGGGCCATCTAGGTACTCCCGTACGACTCGTGCCAAAATGGTTTCAGCCCTCCCCACTTTCCGCATAAATTTCACCAATTGCGCCACCAAAATCTCATGGTTGACCATCCTTGTCACAGATTATCACCATGAAATTTGCCATATCTTGCCATAAACTCTGGCATTAATGATTGTTGTCGGACCAAACAAACACCGTTCAAAGCCGCAAGCCATCCTTAAAACCCCTGGGTTTGGGACTGTGTAGGTAGCCAGCTGCTCTCCAAAATGTTCTGCCTCGGATCTTCAAACTTTCGGCCTACCTGGTCTACTGGGAGAATAGCCGTGTGACCCCAACAGATTCAAACAGTGACCTCCAATAGCCTCATGTGACCAATGAAAATGAAGGATGTGGGACCTTCAGTATTCCAACATCGGGAAAATTCATCACTTCTCCGTAATCAAACATGACTTGCTGGAAAAGTTCTCAATCTATAGCTGATTTTCATGCATTATCCCCAAAAACAGCAGATTTTATAGGGAATTTCCCACTGCCATCTTTGAAGACCAGAAGGTAAACGTCTCCACATGGCTTCGACCAATAGAGACGAAAGGGGACCTGGATTCCAGTTCCAAAGTGGTTTTCTTAAACAAATGACCCAGATGCAACCTGCAATAACCTGCATAACTGGGGAGACTCATGGAAATTCCATGCATCAATGAGGGACATCCGAAAATAGAACTGGCCTATCAGATCTTTCTTGACCAGCATTTCCGCAATTTTCCACATGTCTGAAGCTTGTTGAGGTTGAGGCTGCAAAGTCGTGCACCAGCTTTTCCACCAAACTCTTGTCCTGAAAAACATCCACTGTTCTTGCGTCGCGAGATCAGAGTGGAGGTCAGCAAAGTTTACTCAAAGGTGATTGAAGGTGCGGCAGATGGTGGCATATGGATTATGGTGGCATATGTGCTTAGAACATGTCTCTTTTGCAATTTCAAATCACTTCAAATCCACAGCGTCCAGAGATATCCAGATATTACCTGTTGGGGCGAACATTCTGCGGTGTTCTACATGAAATTGATCATGTGTCATTTTACGTCTGCTCATGTCTGCTCTGCCGGACCCCTTTGCATCTCATATTCAATCGCAGGTTTTCATCTGTTAACTCTACCTGGCAGAACTTTGATGACATGGAGCCAAAAGATATTGCTGGCCTCCAAAGGTGCTTCCCCAAATCATATTCTTGAAACCCATCCGCAAAATCTCCATGTCAGCTGCTTCAAGCCGTTTTCCAAGCTCTATCAAGTTCTCTCCCAATTTTTTGCTGGGTTATGTGACCATCCTGGGCTCCTAGCTTCCCTACTTTTTATTTTGGTGAAGCTAATTTTCATGTTTGATGGCCCTATCGTGTCCTCTCTCCTTGCTCCTTGTTGTGGTGAGGCACATGCACAAAAAGAGTCTCCGTGTTTCACCAGGATCAACTCCACACCAACCTATCTGGATATCCCAAATGTGCTTGAACACGAAGACATACCATTCCCCCCTGCCACTTGTTGTGGGTTGGAAGATGAGTGGCCACTAAAAATTGAAGACATGGTCTATTTTCAGGCTCGAGCTGCTAGAAGGATCCCATTTATAGGTGATTTTCCCACTTCAACGCTGCATTTCGAGGAATTTCCCAGGAAGTTCCAGGGGAAAGCCACCACCTGTGCAGCAACCTGAGACCCCCCTGGAACACTCGTCCTGTTCTCGCGCCAGCTTGTCTCCAAATACCCTGGTACATTCGTGCCTGGACAGTCACTGATTTTAATGAGATTTATGGGAATTTCAATGGGATTTCATGGGATTCTCGTGGGTTTTGATGGGATTGTAATCTCGGGCAAGTTAACAGCCATTGAACATTGCCAATTTATAGGTGATTTACCTATGATGGTGATTCTCCAGTTCGCAAACTGTTAGTTTACCAGAGGGTATACCCTCCAGTGTCATCAAACATGGCATGGAAAATCCGCTATTTATAGATGATTTCCCAGCTATAACCTCCGTCCACAGGGGATTTCCCAGCTAGCCATGTTTAATTACTGGGAGGTATCCCCCAAGAAATTCCGTAAAATCTCAACTGGCCAACAGGGAAACCATGTCCTTTTTCCATATTGACGCATGATTTTCATGATCATGCTCAAAGATTTGACAAACACTGAAGAATTTCTGGAACCAACAGACATTGGCGACTTGATATGGTCCTAGCAACTCTTTCAAAGCTTTGGCTCGTAAGCAAATCAGCTGAGATATTTCCATTGGTGCCAAACCTCCCGGGATTTCTGATCATGACTACCACAATCCTCTTCCGACAATGGAAGCCCATTTCCATCTGTAAAAAACCTGCAATGTGGTAAACCATCCCCAATAGAGGTTTATTGTGGGCTAAATCCCTAGCAATCGGATAAGGCTTTCCATGACCCCAACATGCTTGGCCACATTAATCTCCATTTGATCTGGTTCAAGTTGCAACTCTTCACGGCCCTATCCAATTTATGACTTGGTCAAGCCCTCACTTACACCCCTCATCTTTCACTTCGTTCCAACCCTTTATTTCCTTGGATTTGCCTAATAATTCCCGAAAGAAATATGGGATTTGCCAAGTAGTGGATTTCCCAGTGGGAAAATAACAAATCACCAACTCAGCAACTCCAAGTGATCATGATCCCAATTATTTGACCATTATATCCCCAAAAAGTTGAACACATTTCCGGGTCACAGCAGAGAATCCACGTTATGAACATTTACCAATTTTATGGGTGGTATAAACCATCAACATATGGGTAGTTTATTGTTTTTTTTACTCACATGAAGCTGATATGTCATTAAGCATCCGCAAAGTTGCCACCTGCCATAGCTCTCGCCTCCAAAGTGACACCAGTCGCTCTTCATCCGAGATCTAAGTCCCATCCCCAAGAAATCACCAAGCAGAAAAGGGTGGAACACATATGAAAAAATGAAAAGATTATCAGATTATCAGATTAACAAATGGATACTCATGGAAGATTCCATCAGATTTCCAATTTTTCATATTTTGACAAATGGAAGAGATAAGATCCAAACCTTCTGGGGCAGCAAATCGGACAAATTAAAGATAATTAAAGCCAGCCCAGTAACCAACCATAGATGAGAGGCATCTGAGACGGTCCTACCCACTGGCTGGAACGGCAATTAATCCTCGCGTAACTAGTTACGGCCTTCCCAATCTTCCCATCTTTCCTTTTTGCAAATGGCATAACAGCATATAAAAGCTGTTTTCCGTCAGGCCATGTTCTTAACAGGTTACAGAAGTTACAGATGATACCATGGGAATAGCCATCTACAATCATCCACATGGCGTCAAACTCCTGCGATTTCGCTTCTTAGTGTCCCTGCCACTGCTGAGGGCGTCTCCATGATCCCCTGGAACCAGCAAAAATGGTTCTGAACATCACTGTCTTGTTTGAATCAGCCTTCAGCCACGTGTCATATTCATATTCATCACGTAGGGTACTGACGAATTTCCAAACCTAGGGTTTATTGGAATAATTCCCCGGATCCTGATCATGAATTGTGAGTCTTGGTCAATGAGGTCACTGAATATACAATTCAGTGTCAAATTGTATCATGCATGCTCCAGCCAACTCCCTTGAATACTCGCCAAGTAAGACATTTCCCTGTGGAAACCTTAGAATTTCCAGAGGATGAGATGAACATGACCGTGATTGAAACATGATTCAATGATGCTCGTGATTTCAATCTTTATCATTAGGATTCAAGAATCCTTTGATAAACTACCCTTATCGGCGAATTTAGTATCTAGGTGATTTTACATCTTCCAAATCCAAAAAACACAGATCCCAATCAAATAAATACTTAGTTGATTCATCGGGTCTTCCAGGAACCATGTTTACATCCAACTTCTCAACCCCGCTGCAACCCACAGCAACAAGCAAGACGTTCAACTTAGATAGGCACTGGGGCTTTCCATCACCCGAGTTTTGCTGATTTCCCGGCCTGAAACACCCGGCTCAATTCTCGCAGATTGAAGATGTAGTGGAACCTGGATTTCAAGCAGTCTCTTGGGCGAATGTTTGAAGGGAAACATGCAGGACACCAATGGATTTTGCACAATTTCCATCGTTTTCATGTCCAAATCTGGTTGGTTGGTTGCTTCAGGTGTCATGCCGTTTTCTTCCCTTAGAAGCAGATTTTGGAGCAGTCAGGTTGCAAGAGAATGTGCTCCAAATTTATGATGTCTTCGCCTGTAAACATACAGAACTGACATTCTGATTGACGCCATCGTTTGCAATTGGTTTCTTGTCCTAGATTCTCTAGATGTTTTTGTCTATTAAAGTCCTGTTTAGACACATCCAAACATGTTTGAACCTAGTCAGTGTGATGTCTATGCACATGGATGTGCACACGTGAACATCGCAATTGTTGTGCGTTGTCCACCCTTGGACTACCATAGTGCCATAGACTACTCACTTTTGTTGGCTGTATCCCCAATGTTTCCGAACTTTTCATAGTATCCCTGTGATCGCTGGTTGCTTCATGTTGCGTCCATAAGTTCACACTGCAATCACCATGTCTTGCCTACCCATTCTTTTGGCTTTACAACTTGAAAAACTCCCCCTATAAATTCCCCATGGATTCCACTGAAATTCTTTTTTCTCACCTCGCAGGGGTGGGGAGTAGAACTCTCTGCACCTGATCAGGGTGGCTGGAGCCCCTCGATGAAGGGTTTTCGATGTGGTAAACCCACAATTTTTCTTGGGAGATATATGGGAAAAATAGAGAACACACATGGGCCATATGGCCATATGGCGAATATTGAGATACTCTCTGGTAATTTTTAAGAGTTTGCCACGGAAGACTGGTAAATCAGATATACATGGGCCATTCAAACTGCTGGGGTATCAGAAGGTAAGTCCTGAAACAAAGAAAACCAGTGTTTTTTGTTTGGGAGGCATCGTCATCCCAAGATATCCGAATTATCCCAACTTACAAGGTTTCTACCTCAACTGCAATCCACAAGCATGAACTAAAATATCCCATAGTGAACCATCATTAACCTTCCATTTCCCCATCAAACTAACATAAACTGCATAAACAAACCATTTTGGGGATGTACCCCATTTTCAAACACATCCCCATGGCAATTTTTTCCAGGCCGCCTTGGTCCACAATCCAATAGTTGCTGTTGTCAGGTTGGCGACGAGAGCAATGATACCTGCGGCTGCCAATTTCACCATGCGCAAAGCCAACGGCTCAGGAATGAGTCCATTGTTAATGGTGATCATTGTAGTAGGACACTTTGAAGCAGAAACATGCAGAAACTACAGGTTTACCTCACATAAATCTAAACCGAAACAACACGGCAAATGTTTGGCATCCACTACCACCCATCCCTCAAAACACCAAGAAATACAACGAACATCGCACGCCGTTGCGGCTCGTTTCCTGTTCGCTTTTCCACGCGGAGGTGTCACATAGATTCACGACGGCCGGCCACAGTCATTTGGTCGCTGGCCCGTCGTGGCAGCTGGATGACTTCGGTGATTGATGGTGTCCTATAAACAAGCTCTGTATATATATATATACACATACATATATATATATATATATGCGTATGTATATTTAAAACCGGTCAACAAACAACATGCATATTGTATCTAGGACATATATATATATATAATATAGAATTTATCCACACTCTACACATATTTTCGTAATGTATATATCTGTGTGTATATGTATCGAAGTATGTCCCCATCAATACAATTACAATAGTAGCATTCCATACAGCATTTGTATCATCATCATTTGCAACTTAGATTACCTGTTTTCACTCCCTGTATCTCTCAGCATCTAAAAGTATCAATCACTGCTCAACTCAGCACACTTGGCTCATTTCACCTGGGTTTGTCCGAATATGGGGCATACCGCAACCTCCCATGTTTCATCACTCAGTTCTGGCATTTCTGGACCAACCTATCAGGCTCTTATCCCCGCTGCTGTTGATTAAACCCACTTTTCTGTCAACAAAAATCGATCCAAGTTCTTGTTCATCAGCTGACTTCTCTCCTTTCCCATCCTTTCCTATCCAACCTTCCCCCCATATTTGGACTAACTTCAAGTTGCCCCAGCACTATGCGCGGCTCATCACTTAGATTGCGCGACCATCCGTTCAAAGTTGGCCTTTTCCTCTTCCAAGGCGTGCAAGCGACTGAGGATAGCATCCACATCGCCATCACCACCGGGGCTGCCTTCCAACAGCCCTGCCTCCACTGCGAAGAACTTTTTCGGTCAAAAAATAGGGGAAAACTGAGATAATTGGTAGATCATTGGCGTTGTGGGGGATACAAAAAATATATGTATACATGTGTGCGTATGATATAAATGATAATAATGGATATCATAAAATTGGGGAGAACGTGTGTGTATATGCGCATATGATATGTGACAATATGACATCACATACAGTAACTGATATGCTAAACTTGGCATATAGTGGTTATAGAATAGTGGGACACCTCTAAATGGGTATCTCTCTCTCTCTCTTTCTCTCTCTCGTTGTCCATAAGCAAAAGCGTATTGGATTCAAGGGTGCGCAAGTCGTTCCCACCCCTGGAATTAATAAACAACTAGTGATAAATTCAGCTGATAAGAAAACGCATATGTAAGAATCCATCTAAATTCCTTTTGACATAAGTTTTTTTGCATGTTTTTCTTTTTGGGATCTACAAACAAGATATAAGAGGGCAAACAATTGGTTGTCTGACATTCTGATTTTCAACCCCTGCCAAAATATGTGCATGGGGGGCCATCCCAAAAATGGTTGAACAATGTCAAACACCAAAATTTGAAGTTAAGAATAAACCATACATTTTTTTTGATATTTCCCAATTATACCACCAGTTTTGGTGGTTAAATCCCCGGAATATCAACATAAGTGGGTCAAACCTCCACATTTACTAGTATCCCAATTATATCGCATAAATATCCCATACATCTCACATTCTTGTTGGTTAATCCCCCATATGATCAATGGGAAAACCAATGGTTTTGGATCCAAAATTGCTGATCATCAGTAGGAACACCATAGAAAACCAATGGTT
Organism: Symbiodinium sp. clade C Y103; assembly: GCA_003297045.1. NCBI lineage: Eukaryota > Dinophyceae > Suessiales > Symbiodiniaceae > Cladocopium > Cladocopium sp. clade C. The sequence continues at coordinate 262,643 of BGPT01000012.1, forward strand.
TGGGGTATCCCCGATTTTTAGGACACCTCCAACTTGGCCTTCACACATCGACACTTGAGGCAACCGCATGGTTTCCCCGCGCCTTCCCCAAGGCTTCGATCTGTTTCAGGGCGCGCTCCATTTGCTCTGCCTGCTGGAAGAGAGCCATCAACTTTTCCGGACTCACATCCTGGGAAAATGGCGCTGAACGTCAATGTGATTTTTTTTGCCTGTCAAAAGAATCCAACATATCCACACAAAAATTGCCAAAACAATAAATCCCAAATGGCCAAAACATGGCGAGACCACATCTTTGGCTGAGGATTATGGCCGAAAAAAATTGACACAAATAACACAGTTTCAATGGTGTGGTTGGCTTAAAGAAATCCAAAATAATCCAAGATTGATCCAAGGATCTTCGGCGTCGATGTCGTCCTTCTCCTCCTCCTCTTCTTCCTGTGATTGTCTTCAATTGCGAGGAGAAGTTGAACAGAAACATCTTGATCTTTGTTGATTATATTTTCATCGTCGTCCTCGTCGTCGTCGTCGTCGTCATCATCATCATCATCATCATCATCATCAATCATCATCAATCATCATCAATCATCATCAATCATCATCAATCATCATCAATCATCATCAATCATCATCNATCATCATCATCATCATCATCATCATCATCATCATCATCATCATCATCATCATCATCATCATCATCATCAATCATCAATCATCAATCATCAATCATCAACCATCATCATCATCATCATCATCATCATCATCATCATCATCATCATCATCATCATCATCATCCATCATCATCATCATCATCATCATCATTCAGTCAAAATTTGAACAGCTGACATCCTCCCAATTTGAAGATAAAACATTATCCGCACATAGCATCCAACGATTCGATTGAACCTTATCTATTTCAAGGAAGGAAAACATGAGGCTTTACCTGAAAATAGGTCACCCAAACTTTCATGGGTGGTCACCATATATAGAAAATATGGTGCCCCAATTCTTGATAATTTAATATGATTCATCACCATTCTCATGATCAAAATTGCTTTTTTTGGGGCAATACATGGCAATACCGAATTTTTATACATACCAATTTTCTTTATTAAAATTGCAGTTTGGGCAGGCAAACCCCATTGATCGACCCACGCCATCACCATCTGCAGCTCCTCTTCCTCTTCCTCATCCACTGCACCTTCCTCCTGCAAGGACTTTGGTGCCAGGTTTGCCGGACATTCTTCCATGGCTGATCATGTAATACCTCATGATAAACCATCTCTAAAAGAATAGAACAGTTGTAAGAATATAACAATGGCATTTAATGGGTTAAGAATGGTTTACAAATGGTGAATCTTAATTATCCTGACTATGCCATAGACCATCCACGATTTGGTTTATTATTGGCAAAAAGCCTATTTGGGATGATGCAAAATGACCCCCGGATGGGTGGTTTCTGGGACGGCTTCTTGTTGGGTTTACACATGAATCTTTGAACATCTTTTAAGGGCATCTTCCACAAATGTCCGTGAGATTTCAAAGAGATTCGTTCGAGATCTCCAGTGCAGGAATGGCCCAAAGTTGCCAAGAAAATTAGACCTGTGGATGCTACAACTTGTTTCTTCACATCTGAATCGGACGTTCAGATTTCCACCAAAATGTCTGGGATTTCCTTCACAATTTCCAAACTTCCGTCACCAGCAGGCAATTCTTAAACCATCTGAAAACCATGAGGCAATTCGATGGATGCTAATGAATCATTGTGAGATCCGGGGTTGAGTAAGAACATATTTTGAAAAAATCCTCTACAACGTCCTGACACCACTTTTCCTTTTTTTTTGGGGACCCTTAAAGTCACCCTGAAATTCATCCATTTTCATCCAATGATTTTCTCTTAAAGCAAATTTACAACCAAAACTTGGATTCGCTCAAGGAACTCCCAAAAAATAAAGCATATTCATACTCGCTATAGATTCCCCATTTCTAGTGGACTTCCCGTTGGAAAAAAAGCAACTCAGCAAATCTAAGTCATCATCACCCCCATTATCTGACCATTCTATCCCCATTGTGACAACAAAAATAATCAGCAGATCCAAGAAAAATCAAGGTCCTTAAGGGCGCTTATGGCCACTTTCTGCGCGGAAATCGCCTTTCGCTGCTGCTCCAACATATCCTCTAAGGCCTCTAACATCTGCATCGCACCGTCCAGCCTCAACGTGGAAAGCCAACAAAAAAGCGGGCAAGTCTAGACTAACCCATAGTAAACCACCACAAAGATGCAAAAGAGGTCGAATTTACAAATGTGTTTGCCTTGGATTTGAATTTTTGCATTTTTTTTGGGGAGGGGTGCTGTGCTAAAACAGACCTACTGGAAGAAGGGAAGGTGATGGGACCAGTCTTGACCTGCACAACATGATTACCATGAAACCCTGAGACGCTGATCCATCAGAAGTGACCGCCAATCTCAGACAATCCAAATTCATAAGGAAAACAGGATGAAAACAGATTATGTTTTTTCTGATGTAAATTTTGTTGCAACAGGTTTCAGACACCCATTTCTCTAAATTGTTCCCCACCTATGCCTGAAGACAATTTGGAGCAATCCGATTTGGAGCAATTCGTCTCTTCTGATTCGCCCCAAGTCTGGAAAATCTGAGGCGATTTTTAAACTTTCATAGATCTTGAATTTCTGGTTTACATCTTCAAGATTTAATTTGAATATCATGATGAGAATACTTCCATCTCCAATCAATCAACATGAGTTTGGATGACCCATCATTTATAGCTCATTCTCTCATGGAAAACATTTGTTGTCCGTAGAATTTTCCACATTTTCCCAGTTTTGCTGAACGCCTCCCATCAACTATAGATATCTCTGCCGTGAACACTACCTCCCCAATCCCATTCCTAACCCAATTGTATCCCATTATGTGCCATATCATATTCCATCCCCGTTATATCCCAATGGTATCATGGCTTTTCCATAGCAGTTTCTCATTCCCACGGACCCTACCTCTTCAACAATCTTTTCATTTGCTTCTCTCGTCGGTCACTCAAGGCTTCTAGGGTGGTGATCCTCTGCTGCAACTTTTGACTCTTGGCGCGGAGTAAGGAGCACTCCTCATCCGCTTGCTCTGAAATCTCCTGGGTCAATCGAAGTCCGAGAGACCCAAATCTCACTCACGGCATGTCGCAGCCTTTGTCCCAGCCTTTGTCCCAAGTTTCTTATCACATTGTTGAGCAGATTCACTTGTTTCCCGATGGAACTCTGGATCAAAGTATGAAAGAAACTATGTAATATATAGAGCCAAAATGCAGAAAGAATCACAAAATAAAGGTATAAACAAGCGTATACATAGATTACCAGTTAATTTCATAATGAAATCTAGTCACATTCTAGTCATCTCAGGGATTGTTAGGCTTGGGAAAACACATGGGAAACTTGCAGGGGGAGATTAACCAGCAAACTTATGGTTTAACTATCAATCATAAATCCCAGCTTTTGATTCAATTCATCCATGAATCCCAACTATCAATTATACATAATGTACTCCCAAAAACAGGTTGAAACCATGGAAGATTTGGGGGATGGGTCAACACCTATGATTATCATATTTAAGGGGGAATCAACATCCAGTAAGCAGCTTCTTTAGGGTATCATCTCTTCATCCCGGGGGTTTTAGGACTAACCAAATCCATCCATGTCCATCCCAAAAGGCGTCAGCCCAGTTCGGATCCTTCTGTTCATCTTTACTCGGAGGCGAGCTTGGGCTACTCCCCGGCCGGGCCGCTTTCAGCTGCTTGGCATTCACGGCGTTCACAGCGTTCATGCCCTGGGGCGGGCTAGGAATCACCTGTTTCCCTTTGTGTGGCCTTGGCGTTCTGAAGTGCAAACTATTTCATGGCCACTTAAAAAAAATCAACTTACGAATTTCAAAGAATTTCGAGAACTTGTTGCCTTACCATCCCTAGTGTGAAGTCAATAAAGTGGGAAACTGATACCTCAAGGCCGGTTGATGCGGATGTGTGGGGATTTTAGAGCCAGCAAACATTGGAGTGCCAGCAGAAATAGGCATTGAACATCAACAATGGAAAAGCGGGCAGAATTGTTTAGTTTTTTTTTCTTGATATGTTTTTTTTTTAAAATATATTCCCTGCTACCATTTGCCTTGTATTTGCAACAGTTTGAAGCTAGAACCTGTCATTCTGCATGGTATTTGCTACATTTTGGCATGTTCACCTTCCATTTTGCAAGGTGTTTGCTACATTTTGGCATGTTCACCTACCATATTGCAACGTATTTGCTATATTTTTGGCACTTCAACCTCTCATTTTGCATGGTATTTGCTACATTGGTTTTAGGGTGTTTTTTGGGGTTTCTTTAGGGTGTCATTTAGGGCGTCATTTGGTATTTCTTTAAGAATTCATCTAGGGTGTATTATAGGGTTTCTTTAGGGTTTCATTTAGGGTTTCTTTAGGGTTTAGGGTCTTTAGGGTTTCATTTAGGTTTCTTTTTGGTTTTCATTTATGGTTTCCCAAGGTTTTCGTTTAGGGCCTGGGGTTTCGTGAAGGTTCCTTTGTTGATTGTTTCTTTGAGGTTTCTCAGGGTTTCATGTAGGGTTTCTCATTAGGATCTTTAGGGTGTCTTTGGGTTTCATCTAGGGTTTCTTTTAGGATGCAAGCAGTAGAGAAAAGAGCAAAAGAACCAAAGCAAAGAGAGAGTAAAGAAAGGACGCAGAGAAGCAGAGGGGCAGGAAGAAGTAGAGCAGCAAAATCGCATGACTGCAGAAAAAAAGGAAAAATGGAAGTAGAAAGGCACAGAAGCAGAAAAACAGAAAAGCGGAGAAGCAGAAAAAGCAAGAAGCGGAAAAGCAGAGAAGCAGAAAAGAGAGAAGGAAGACAGCAGGGAAGCAGGAAAAGCAAAGAAGGCGAGAAGCAGGAAAAGCAAGAAACACAGATAAGCAGGAATCAAAAAAACGCCAAAACCATATAATTCTAACAAATCCGAAGAGAAACGAACACAAGACATGTTTTTTTCCTGAGCCCCACAATTCGCCAATGGTCATTCTTTGATGGAAAAAAAGCCAGCGTTTGAACACCTAAATAAAGACTTTCCACTTTCCACCACTGAAAAATACAATTTCCAAAGAAACCTCCATTTACTAAAATATATTCAATTGTCACCTTTGATGACCAGGGTAAATCCCCCTAAAGAATTTTAAACCGTGGACACAGCGCATACGTCACCACCATTCCAGCCTCGCTGTTTATGACCTGTCGAAGGGCCGAGGTCCAGGCTTGTATTTCTGCATTGTCATCCTGAAATTCTGCGATCCAGCCCGCCGTCATAAAATGGAAAATATAGAAGGATTTATGGAAAATATAGAAGGAAAAAGAGAAATTCTGATAAATCATAAGTTAAACCCACGATTTTTCTGGGTGATTTATGGAAGCTGCACGGGAACAAAATGGGAGAAATATGGGTAAGAACTACTTCGAAGATCCCAGTTGGATGATATCGTTAGTAAGTGGGGTCATGTTTTGAAGCAACGAAACAAGTGGGATAACCGAATCAGGACCGTAAAAACTGGGCTTTCAATGGGATAATCCTCCAAGTACCTTCTGGTCATGTAACAGTTTACAATGGAAAACGGTCCATTTTCCAGAGATGATCATGGCAAAGTACATGTGTTCCACGGCTATGTCAAATTACCAGACGGTAACATCATTTCAAGTCGCCTTGGTGGATTTCATTGAAGAATTTCGTCCAATTTGTGGTGGAGAAATCGGTGGTTTTTAAACATATCCAAATAGGGATTGGTAAATGTCCTAATTTTTCACAACATACAACAACCAAGCAAAAAGGGAACATCATCTCCAACACACAGCCTTTTTCACATGTGAAACAAACCCCCAATAGTTGAGACGTCAATCCCAAACCCTTTTTTTGGCACCATCGAAACAGAAAATCCGGGCGTCCATGTGGAGTTCTAGCATCAGATGCGGTTGCTGCCTCGGCCAGAACTTGTGACAACTTGGGGTTGGAAGCTTTAGATGGAAATTGTTGGGTCTTCAAAGATTATGTCGGAGGTTTTTTTTGAGTCTTGATTCTTTTCCTGTTTTGGTTTTAGATGGTTTACCCTCTGGTAATCAAACATGGCAATGGAAAATCCACTATTTATAGATGATGTTCCCATTAAAATAAACATTTATAGGGGATTTCCAATTGCCACGTTTAATTACCGGAGTGTATTTGTTGTTTTTTTTGGGGGTTGTTCCAACACGAATTGAGACAAGTTCAGACCTCGAAGCTGCTTGCGGTTTGAGGTTTCGACAGAACCTACCCTGTCAAGTTGGGAAAACAACTTTGATATGTTTATATGGAGGTTAAGTACTCCAATCTCCGTAATATATCCTAATATCATATTCAACACCATCATTCTCTCTGTCCCAGATATGCGTAAATCTGTTGCTGAAGCAGGGTTATCTGGCGGTTCTTCAATATTAGGGGGATGAAATTCACAGCGCAGAGGGTGGGATGGAACATCAAGTCATGGTTCATTACATTCTTGCCTCCCCCCTTACAACACGAAATGGAGACTGAACCTATTTCTCATTGTTGCTGGCTCTATTCCACAATCATATTTCACACATTTATTGGGCTAGTCCCTGTTTATTGCTCTGTTGGTGATACACCCCACGGTTTGTCAGCATTTTCCCTAAATAATATATAATATATAACACATGTAATGATACATGTATCTTGAGGTATGCCATTTGCACCTTGGCTATATCACCCCAGCCATGGAATTTGTCCATCCAAGTTGCCCATTGGCAGTCCGCGATAGGATGGACACTTTCTCGCCATCCGCGACCACATTGCCAGCCTGCCGCAAGTCTAAGCTGTTCCTTGGAGTTTAGGCCGGAGGGCCCTCGGATGAACTTTGATGGAAAAAGTGGAAACCTCAACCACCATTGAATATATGCAATCCATCAATTTGAATAATACATGGATTACACAAATGAAGTCTAGAGGAAACTTCATGTTTTCACTCATCAACCACCTTACATAATGTATACGGGAGGTCTCCTGCACAATTTTTCTCCCAAACATGGTTTCTAGTTTCGTGTTTTGTTCAAGGACTGCGCAATGGAACTACCCTGAGGTAAACTGACACATTTTAGATATGATTTAGATATGAAAAACCCGTGGTTCCATCAATGATCGACACATGGTGGATCTTCACTATGTGAGTGTGGTGGGGGGGAAGCCAGCAAATCGAGACCTTTGCGTTGTGCTGCTAGTTCTGAAAAATCAAACAGAGAAGGGATCACAATTCGTCACCGCCAAAGAAATATTCAAGTTGTTCGCTTTTTGGGGGCTTCTAAAAATGGCAGATCCCCAAAACCATGAGTGTTTCAATACGAAAATGGTCTAATTTTGGATGATTTGGGGGTACCCCCCAATTTCTAGGCACCCCTTTTTGTATCTTTTTATACCAACCTTCCACCCATCTGATAGATTCCGCTCCAAGCTTCCGTTCTCCAAATCTCATCTGTCCACCCTCAATGGATGCCCCTTGCAAAATCAGCAGGGGCACATTCCGGCGGAAACTCACCTGGCACACCCTGGGGTCATCCTGAGGGAAGACAACGACCATGGCCTGTTCCATGATATCATCCCCCATCGGTTTCACCAATGGCGCTAGAGCGCCGCGGCAGAAGGAGCTCCTTTTTTTCTGACTGAAAAATAGGCAGCGGAAAAGGTGAGACTTGGTTGAGTCAATAACGAAGAATGCAAACCAAACACCAAATCATCTAGATAATCATTTGTTATAAAACCATTATCTCCATTTATATCCCATGAATTCCTGTGATAGTTTGTTCTTGTCAATGTGTGACTCGGGGGCTGGAAAAAACGCGCAAAAAGGGTTGAGGCTGAAAGATGTTCTATGGATTTTAAGGATAGACATGGGTTTGGGTCAAAATTGTATCTACTCAAAGTGTACTACTGAAGATTAACAAAATTATGCGTTTCTGTTTGAATTTTAGCCCATACCCACATGAATTCAATGCACCCCATGCAGTGCGCAGCTTCGTCGCCCATCCGTACTTCGCCTGCATCCACCCCTCGCTTGGCGTTGAATCCTCACATGGTCTGCAGGGGAGGCACGAAAGTGGTACAGCTCTTCTTTTTTATGGAACGAACCCGAAAGCAAAAACTAGACGACGGATGGCCCGAGAGCGAAGAGAGGTATAGTGAAATATGTAAGTCAGAAGATGGTATAGCATGAAACATAGAGAAAAATATATGAAGATATCTCAGAGAAAAAAGATGAATGTATAAGGTGTGAAGATGTGTGAAGATATGAAGATGTGAGGATGAGAAAAAAGATATTGAAGATGTGAAGAGGTGAGGATGTGAGGAGATGAAGATGTGAGGATGTGAAGATTTGAAGATATGAAGATGTGAAGAGGTGAGCATGTGAAGATGTGAAGATGTGAGGATGTGAAGATGTGAGTATNATGTGAAGATTTGAAGATATGAAGATGTGAAGAGGTGAGCATGTGAAGATGTGAAGATGTGAGGATGTGAAGATGTGAGTATGTGAGGATGTATGGCAGGCCGTCACTTTAAGAATAACCCTTCGCTCAGACGCCGTCGGGAAAAACCAAGCAATTCTAGTTTTGTTTGTTTCGTTTAGTGTTTCGTTCGTATCGCTTGACAAACACATTCATTACTATGACTGTCAATGTCTAGTTTCGTTAGTTTCGTTTGTTTCGTTTGACAAACACATTCATTGCTTCCAGTGTGTGCAGGGCTGACAGTGGATGCTTGTCGAGATCTTATAGAATTGGACACACGCTGACCTCGGCAACCATGTGTCAGTGGATAGCCATGATGCACTCGGAAAAAATAACAACAAGCACGACAGCTTCGTCCTCATGATCAAAATCATCCTCATCCTCAAATTCATCCTCATCCTCATGATCTAAATCATCGTCATCCTCAACTTCATCCTCAACTTCATCCTCATCCTCATAATCAAAATCATCCTCATTCTCATGATCAGAATCATCCTCATCCTCAACTTCATCCTCGTCTTCATATTCATCCTCATCCTCATTCTCGTCCTCACCACATAGTTGACATCGCAATTTTACCGCCGTTTTTGACGCTCGAAGCTCGTTTCGTGCGTGAAGGCTTCATCCAGCACTGTTAAAATCGCAATTTTACCTCAGTTTTTGACATTCGAACCTCGTTTCGTGCGGGAAGGGTTCCTCCAGGACAATTGAAATCGCAATTTTACCCCAGTTTTTGACGATCGAACCTCGTTTCGTGCGTAAGGGTTGCCGCCAACACCTTGGAATCGCAATTTTACCTCAGTTTTTGACGATCGAACCTCGTTTCGTGCGAGAAGGTTGACGTTTCGTGACGGCTCGTCGGCACTGCCCGCGGCCTAAAGANTTTTTGACGATCGAACCTCGTTTCGTGCGAGAAGGTTGACGTTTCGTGACGGCTCGTCGGCACTGCCCGCGGCCTAAAGAGAGAAAGAAGAAGAAGAAGAAGAAGAAGAAGAAGAAGAAGAAGAAGAAGAAGAAGAAGAAGAAGAAGAAGAAGAAGAAGAAGAAGAAGGAGAGAGTGAAAGGGGAGAGAGATAAAGAGAGAGAGAGAGAGAACATGTGAAGATGTGAGGATGTGAAGATGTGAAGATGTGAGGATGTGAAGATGTGAAGATGTGAAGGTGTGAGGATGTAAAGATGTGAAGATGTGAAGATGTGAAGATGTGAGGATGTGAAGATGTGAGGATGTAAAGATGTGAAGATGTGAAGAACACTCCTACATTTCTACACTTCTACACTTCATGTGAGGATGTAAAGATGTGAAGATGTGAAGATGTGAAGATGTAAAGATGAGAAGATGTGAAGATGTAAAGATGTGAAGATGTAAAGATGTGATGATGTGAAGATGTGAAGATGTGAAAATGTATGACAGACCTTCACTGTTAGAAGAACCCTTCGATCAGACGCTCTCGGGAAAAAACATCTTGAAATCATTAGAAATCCATAATGAGTAATTAATGGATAAGAATGGAAAAAAACAGCTTTGCCAGGGTCAGGGATACCCCAATGCCTTATGAACCTCCAAATTCGCATGGTAAGAAAAGGCGACCAATTTCAAGGCTGCGACGGGCACGCAGGATGTTCCCATAGATATTGTCAGCACCTGGTGCTTCGTTTTTCGCTCTCAAAAAGCAGGGGCCAAGTGGTATCCACGGTTTCTTCATGTTGTTAAGTGTGCAAGTGACCCAACTTCAAAAGGAAATTTGCTTGACAGGTTGCCTCAACTCATGTGAAACTGCTGAATCAAACATCTGGATTTGAATAACTGCGGATTCCCGTCAAACCTTTTCAAACAGGCTGAGTGCGTAGCTGACTGTTGATGGCAACACCTCAGGGGGGCGCGCATGGAATGTATTCAGCCCCTATTGCCTGGAACATCAACCGGCCCCAACCCTGCTGTTTGTAGCCCGCAGTAGTCGCTATGAGTGCTGTAGGTTGCCAACCTATAGCCCCAAGATGCTTCATGTTGGCCCCAATTCTGGTGTTTGTGGCTCGGATTAGTGCCTAACCTACAGCCCCAACATGCTTTGTGATAGCCACTCTAATGGGGAACATGATGATAAACATAGATGAACCATGGAAAAGTCATCCACTTTCCATCCTATGTTCAGACTGATACTGTCGTCAACCTTGCCACAAACTTCCGGTGAATCCTGAGTGTTTCACCATGTTGAACAGGAAGAACTTCGACTTCAACCTCAAGTCAGGGGGTTCAGCATCGAAGACTCCGAGGTTTCCTACAATGTTTAATATGTTTAATCTCCAAACGACATCAATACATATCATATATCAAGCATCACTTAAAAAGCTAGCAACCATGCCATCGGAGATTTTGAAGGGTTGGAATCTAATGGAATCTGATGGCATCTGCACCAAGCTCCCGGACCGGTTGGGGATATCCTTGGTCCATCAGGGCACCGGGGGATGTTTCTCGCCCCAAACCATTGGTTTCCCTATGCAAAATGACACAAGTTGGATGATTTTAAGGGATCTCCCATGGACATCCCTAGGCCATCCTATATCCCATGGTATCCAATATTTCTCTACCCCCAAAATCCCAAAACAACAAGAAACCCCTAGAACAATGGCATTGGAATGGTTTGGAGCATAGATGTTGTTCATGATTTTTGCTGTAGCCGAGGCGATGTCATTTTGAAGGATGATATGTTTCACTACACCGGGAAAAAACTAGGGTATGGAACTTTCAAGCCTCCAACTGAGCCCAATACAGCCAACTGTATCCAACAAAACCAAAACAAAACTGTGGATCTGTGGGATCTATCTGTAAACCTTGATCTCCTCCATCTTGATTTACTCCGAACATTCCATTCCCTTTCAAGCCCTGGGGAAAAAAAACCGCCAGACATTTTCCACCGGAAGCAACGCACGTACGTCCGCACCGTTCCAAGATCCATCCACTGCATCTTGGGACCAAATGAGTTGGATCGACCATCTCCTACAGCCCATTTTTACGCTTCCACCTGAAAAAAAATTGGAAAAATCAGAGATTGCACGAACTCCCATGTGCCCTCTGTTCAAATTGCATTTTCGAAAATCACGATTTTTTAGGACTAAATCCTCTCTTAATGGACCATTTTCAATCAATAGCAAAACTGATCAGAACTGTTGAGCCACATGGCCCTGATCATCTGGTCCGACCGACCACAGCTATTGGCAAGTTGGCCCGGCTGATGTGCTGATAAAAGCGGCCGCTGGGCCCTTTGTTCCAGCTGATTCATTGAAAACTGTGGGGAAACCCACGGAAAACCAGCAAATGTCATGGCTGAGAAAAACACTTTTCTCCTGCGAAACGCCTGTTAGCTACTGGGTTTGCTCGGACAAAAATCCACAAAAAACGACAGAACCAAGATTGGCGCCGGGGCTGTTTTCGGCTAAATTTTACAACCATTTTTTCCAGGGCTTACCTCTTGATTTTTGACTTGAAGAAGTTGTTTCATCTTGGTGCCCAGCGGAGCTTTTAGGGAATTAAATGATTGAAGGATTCCTCCACCAGACAGCGACACCTGCCGACGGCGACCAAGTGGGAAAAAGATTCGCCGAAGGCAGTGGCGCGCCAGTGTTTGGAACAAGAAATCCTTTGCAAAATGCAGCAACTGGTTTTGGCGATTCAAAAGACCTGACATATGTTCAACATCCGAAGTTCAATGCTGTCCAGCATTATAGGCCATAAATGTCCGTATCCATGAAACAAAATAGAGTTGAACCACCTCCAAAAAACATCACAAAACCATCATCAACTCCTGAATTCCAACTATCAAACTCCCATGTTCTGGCCGTAGATCTAGGGTTTCTGTGAAAGCCCCTAGAGTTTGGTGATGTTGATTGAGCAAAATGAGCAAAAGTGGTCGTTAAACCAAATCAACGAAGGACCATGGGGTCTGCTCGAAAATAAGATACCCCCAAATCCCAAGGTTTACGATGCTTTCTGATCATATTCACCTTAAAGGGCCATACACTGTGGTGTCTATCCCTGTATCCCCAATGTTCTTGTGTTTGGACAAAGCCACATTCACTGGATTGGTTAATGGGAAAATTTACAGAAAACCTCTATATTTGATGGGAAAATCCATGGTTTCCTGTAGATTTTCCCCTTAGCCAATCCATTGACACATGAAACCCAACCCTTAGCACCGCCATAACCTGCTGCAAACGCTTTTTTGGAAATCGATCAACTTCAACACCTGTCACTATCGCTGCTCTCAATTCTCTGCAAGGGGCTGTCCATCTCCTGCACTCTTTCAGTGGCCAACAAAGAACCAACCCCCAACTCCCATGAAGTCATCCAGTAATCAACCCTGGCTGGACAAATGCACTATTTACAGATGATATTCCCAGCTATAAACCGTCATTTCGGGGATCTTCCAGCCATGTTGGATTGGAAATCTGCCAAAAGGTTTCACCAAACGCATCAGAGTTTTTTTGTTGCCGCATCAAAGCAGTTCGCCTTGGACGTGCCACTTGGTGGCTGAGGTCAGGTGAACCATGGCACTTCTTCCTAGCAGCTCATCGTTCCGTGGCACGACGACTTTCGCGTAGCTCTTGGTGTGGCCCACGGTTTGATTTCGCTTCTCATCGGTTTCGGAGAACCAAACCTTGGGGATTTGTTGGGAATCTCATGGTCAATGGGTGGATAGGTTTTGTACCACATTTTTTGAAGGTTTTTGGTTTCAACTTTAATTCTGGAAAGGGGAGGGGGCTGATAAAAACCTTATCCCTCCATCTGAATAATCAGTTGGGAACAAGATCTTCCCTATTTTTTGGGATGGAACATTGGAACATAGACAAAACTATGGCTTGAGACCCGCAGGTAGGGGGTGGAATATAAAAGACGAGCAAAACCCATCAGCAACCAGTGCAAACCAGAAAACAAACAAACACAAATCCATTTGGCAATGGGAAAAAAACAAAGACTTAGTCTCTGGTAAACTAACGGAGCTATTGAAAATTACCCATTTATAGTTGATTTATCTCTCAAACATGGTGATTTTCCAGTTCGCAAGCTCTTAGTTTACCAGAGGGTCTCCAATAAAAACCATCAGAAACTTTCTTGGTGGCACCGACCAGATGATCCCAAGTGCTGTATGACTCAAAGAGCTGAGTCATCTCAGTACTTCTTGCCTTGACCACCTGACCGTCCAGGCGTTTCAATTTGGCCGCTGGAGTGTTAGGCCGGGGGTAGAACTGCGAGATGTTCAGCATGGGAAAGCGGTACCTGGTTGATGCGGCGCTGGATGCCATGGGGATCAACATTACGGATTTGAGGGTTGAAGAAAAATCACCATCACCATCACCATCACCATCATCATCATCATCATCATCACCATCATCATCACCATCATCGATTTGTTGAGGGTTGAGAAAACATGTCAGAACAACAAATTTGACAAATCAAGTATTTTTTTGATAACCAAATAAAAGAAACATCCCCGTCCTTTGGCTTAATGTGACACCCGCAATTCAAAAAAAGAAACAAATCCCCAATTGGCACCCACTTTTGGTTCGTTGCTTCCCATTATACAGGAAACCCATCCATTTGATGGTAAACATGATGGTTTCCGGTTAAGATTTTCCCTTCAACCAAAATCTATTGAGTCATCCAATCTGGCTGAATTAGAACAATTCACCAACCTGAAGACAGCTGTTATCACACGGCCAGCTATGGGGATGATTCCCCGAAAACATTCACCATCATTCCACGGAAATTGACCTGAGGTCATGAACATTCATCCAAATCCAATTCTGGGACTGTTAACATCCATTAACAATTAACAATAGTAAAAATCACCAGCACACCAATTTTTACCGAATTCTGTGCGTCAACGATATGCAAGTAAAACCTCCATATCCACAGATATCCATTCCTATCCCACTTCCCATAAATCTCCCATTTTTCTGGTGGGAGAATGGTAACTATCATTGGATTGGTTTAAGGGAAAATTTACAGGAAAGCCCCATAATTGGTGGTAAAAACCATAGTTTCCTGTAGATTTTCCCATCAACCAATCCATTGAAACTGAGGCCACCATCATCCAGATACTCTTTCACCAAATCCATGGATAGTCGATGATCTTCCGGCCCTTCAGCTGGAAAGCCGCAGATCACATCCTGGATTTGGCTGCGGAAAATGGCAGGTCTGTCCCAAAAAATAGGGCTATTACTCATGAACATCAATTGGAAGGGTTGGAACAGCACCTCTTTAGGCAGGTGTAGAAGGTGGATTTATATGGGACTCTTTGGGGTTTATAGCTGGGAAAATCATCGAACTAAATGACTCATATATTCCAGCAAGCCATGTCTGATTACCAGAGGCTACAACAAATGAGCATCCTGCTCAACATTGGGGTTTAACCAGCAATAATTGGCTTCAGAGAAAACCTACGGAAAACAGTTCGTTCTGGGACAGTGGGATTGTCGCCCAAAACATGGTGATATAACAAAGGGAGCTCCACTAGACATCGGATTTCTCAGCCAATAATAGGGGGTTTGCCAGTAAATACTAGAAATGGGTTTCTTCCAAAACAGGGAAATTACCAAAACCTAGTGATTTATTGGATATAAGTGGATGCATGATTGCAAAAATTGTATTTTCCATGAGGTACATAGATGTGGGCTCGTCTGAAAATGAAGAATAAAATCCGTCAAATGTACACACACACATATATATATACACATATAATATCTTAAAATATGTATATATATAATATATATATATATATATGTGTGTGTGCAAACATATCTATAGTATATAAATAAATATATATATAATTTACCCTTTTCCACCAGGTGAATCTTTTAGGTTTGTATATGGGTTTGTCCAAGAATGTGCATACCACTAAACTTGCCATGAAATAATGAGAAACATAGGTCATGGGGTATTTGGGGTACTTCATAATCACACATACAGTGTATGTGGCTGACTCTCTTCTGAGTTTTTATCAAACATTTCACCTCCCGTCCTAAAATCTGAGTGCCAAGTTGGGGTTGTTCCCAAAATTTGGACTCCAAAAATTACAGGTCTGAAATCTCAACTTCAATCAAATTGTCTTACGGGCATTTCCCATTTTCAGACCCACCTGGACATTCACCCACACCTGGGCTGCACCTTTCCTCTTTAGATCCACCGATTACTTAGATTCAATGCTGTTGGTTCTATCCCACCAGTGGATATTCCCATGTGTTCCCCACCTGTCTCCACCTGCTTCAATTCGTTTCCGGCTTTTTGTTGATTGAATATGCGTAAATCCTTCTTCCTCTCTCTCCTTCTCTCAATTATAGTTGGTTGTATCCCTCTTTTGTGCCAAATAAATCACTGAAATACGCTGAAATCCACCTTCTTGCTATTGATAAATTGCCCTAATGTTTTATTGAAACAAACATATATCGTCTCTGTTTGCTGGTGATTACCCCCTTCATTGAATCAACCATTCTACCCCATGATCTACTTGATCTACTGCTTTGGACGTGACATGGATACATCAAATAGACCACCATTGTCCGTACTTTTTGTTGGTTTATGACATCCCCAACGGCGGAAACCACAACCATCCCCATTGTGGCACAACTGTCCACCATGCTCCCTGGAAAATTCATCAACAGTCAACTGTTGCTTGAAGAGATGAAGGCATATTAAAACCAATTCTTAATCCTTACATAAGTCATATGAATTAAATTATTTATATCCCCGGCCCCATCATTCTCTGTGGAAAGTCAGCCGGCCAGTGATACATGACCAGTTTCGCCGATTTTTTGTTTGGTTTATATCAACTCAAGATGGCTGAAAACACCAACAACTCTTCTCATCATGATACATCACCATAAATGCCAACGAATCAGGGTTCTGAAGATGTGTAAAGTTACAGGCCAACTGTTTGCTCCACTGAAACTGGACCACAAATTAATACAGCTATTTCTAGCTGTCTTTAAGCCATTATTAACCATTACTAATCACTACTAAGCCTTTTGACAAATTGTTCCAGCCTTTCCCCCGATTTTTTTTTCTAGCATCCCGGGCCGTCCCATCAACATTCCCACCATCATTCAAATCCAATGATTTCCCCATTCTACCACCATTTTGAATGCTGAATTCCCGATTTTTGTGGATGAAATCCCGATTTTTTCGGTTAAACCAGCCTTTTCCCCTGTATTTTTCTTGGTTTCTCCAAGGTGTCTATCCCCATCTCAACGACCCTCCTATCCCATCAGTACCAGGCATCAGTTCCGATGAAGATCTCTGGGACCTCTGCTCTCAAACCATCCACCAGCCTCTGAAACTCTGCTCGCGTGTACTCCCGCACCATGGCACGTAAGACCGCGTCCGAGCCCGATTGCACGGGGACGTGGAGGTATTCGAAGACGTTGGGACGCTTCAACACCTGAAAAAAAACCAGCTGAAAACATGGGGAAACATGGAATACAACGAGGATATGGGAAAAGATGGGAACATGTGGGATAATCATCAAACTGTGGGAAAATATATGTTGGAAATATGGGATAAGCATCAAAGTAAAAGGTGGTTTTCCAGCAAGCCAGGGTTTACTTGACTGGAAAGTATGCATAGTACCACGCAAACAAAAAAATACAAAAAACACAAGCATTGACGTGGGGATGCCTTTCGGTCTTTGTGCATTGGACGACCTAAGGACCTTGCTAGGACCTTGCTGGGGGGTTGGGATTTACCACCAGATTCAGAATTTATGGTGAAATATGGGGATGAAACCCAGGTGACAGGGGAAGAACCAAATACGCCCCCCACAAATTATGGCCATATAGCCACTTCTGAAGTCCTAAATAGTTTGACCGGTAAAAATGAACGTTCTCACAGGAAAATGTACATTAAAAATAAGTAGGACCGACCAAAATGGAGGTTGTAAGCTGAAAGCTTGGAATTTTATGAGCAGCGCTGGAGGCTTTCTCCGGCAAGAATATGCAGGTCTTCACCATCAAACATGCAGAGTGTGACCAATCAACTCGGGGAAAGAACCAACAAAAAGGCATCAAAAACAGCAAATCCCCTTCAAATATCTTCGTCATAATCATTTTAATAGGAGCACTTGAAGCCATTCAGTAAACCCCACTCCCGTTCCCTTTCCCAGGACACCTCTGCAACCGATTGGATATGCGCCAACATGTAGGGTGGATTGGTCATTCCCAGCTTCAACATCACATGTTCCGGCAGGGCATCTGCCACCTGAGAGTGGTAGCACGGGTCAGGTGGGGGCTTGGGAGTACACCATCCGGTAAATCAAACATGGCTCGCTGGGAAATCCCCGAACTAAATGGCACTTTTGAATGGGCAAATCATCCATAAATGGTGGATTTTGGACTGGAATGTTTGATTACCGGAGGGCCAATGATGATGCCACATAGATTTTACACGAGTGACGGTTTTTGCGGTAATGATTTAATGATATTAATGATAGTGTAACAACCACATACAATGATGTTCGTGACAATAAGAATGCACATCAACATATAGCAAATAGCAATGTTGAACGTATACCCTCCTGTAAAATAACATTATGACATAGATGCGGAAAAACCCACAATTTTTAGATCATTTCCCCTATGGTACTTTGCCCAAAAAAAAGGACAGATCGCCAAACCCAATGCATCAGCCACCTTATTCAAGAGCTTGGCGATGTTGCTGCCAATATCAAGGCCATATGCTCCAGTATCCTCTGAAGTGAGCCAGATTTCAGTAACACCTTCCTGACAAAATCCAGAGGCTCCAAGGAGGATAGGGATAGGTAATGGTTAGTAAATGTCCTAATTACGGTAAACATCACTCAAACATTGAGGAGATAATCTCTAGCAAAACACTGAAGGGGATAGTGACCCAAAAAGGGACATGCACCAACCCCCGAAACAGAATTAATGTGGGGAACCCAATAATAAACCTACCACTTGGGGACGGTAAACATACCACCCATAAAATGATGATTTTGGTGATGGTTTTGTGCTTACCACATTAAACCCAATGAATCGTGGTGCCATTGATTCAAAATGATGGTACAGCTAGATAAAGAGTTCCTCAAAGATCTAGCTATCTGAAAGGGCAATTGTAAGGTCAACTGATTAGTCAAAAGACGTTCAAGGAACATATCTGGCCAACTCATTTAATTTGACCCTGTCCTCCACTGCTTGTAGCGCACGAGAAACGATGGCATCTTCTTTGTAACTGTTCAAGGAACCGCGTGCGTGCTTGGTTTTGCAGTAGGAACAGTTGCCCAAACAACCTCCACTGATAGGGATGATCTCAATAAATTGGTTCTTTCGAACCTTTGGCAGATCCAATGATGGCATCACACTCCGATGACTTAGAAGGCTTACCTTGGACGTTGACAAATGAAGCCATGGAATGGTTCAAGGGAACATCTGTAGGAAAGCATGATGTTTTATCAAATATCGGGGTGTCCTTCAAATTATTTCCATCATACAATTTTGGGAACGATTGATGGTATTAAACCAATGTTCGACTGGTGGTTTAGGTTGGCAGTTTGATTCCCCTATGAAGGATTATGGAGGATCCAGAAAATTCCAAACCACCAGTCAAGCATTGGTTGACTTGAGGTAACCACAAAGGAACAACAAGATACATGTTCCCTGTACATTCACTATGTCTGTTGGATTTTCCTTAAACAAAAACATCATCTAACCAGGAAACCTATTTCTGGTGGATTAATCCACTAAAAATCAAACATATCAACATGAACTCGGTTTCTCCTTAAGCTGGTTTCTTACGCCTAAAATCAACCTGTGATGAGAATTAAATCATGATAAAGCCAGCATCCAATTTTTCGCCCAAAAAAATCCAGAAATCTTGCTGAAATTGATGTTTTCCAGGTCGCATGGTGCCCCTGAAGGGCTTGTTCCACCACTTCTACTACTCGATCTAACTGCGAAACTCCCAGCATGCTGACTCCCACCAGACTCTTGGCCAGGCCAGCGTCTGCAGTTGGAACACAGCCGGCCAAAATCACGGGTTTCCCACGGTCACGAGCACCTTTCACCAGATTCCTGTGGGTTTTTTCCATTTATTTTTGGGCTGCCAAAACAGTTTTTTCCTCAAATATGGTGAATTTTCCGTTGGCCAAAGCGTTGCCAATCTTGGATGCCTTGCACCAAAAAAAACAGATCTAGCTGATTGGTAAAGTCGTTCCGCACAAAAACTCCAAATACGAACAAAAAGAAACAACTACCCATACAAGGGATTCTTTGAAGATACTACCATAAACTTCTGCCAGGAAACTACGGACTGACCTGCCAACTTTAGGGGTTCCTTTTATATCAACAAAATCCTTCAACCATTGGTCGCATGGTTTTCCATAAAAACACACAAAACATACTGTGGATGAAATCCTGCACCAGTTGGTAGATGGTTTATCCATGTTTATCCCATGATAACCCCATGATTTGCAGAGTTTCATAGGAATCCCAATAGTTGCCAGAAATGGTGCAGGATCTACCACAGTAGGTAGATCACCTCAGCCAAGTGTCACCGCCGAATCTTGGCTGGGACCTTTCACCGTGCAGGAGTTTACCAGCACGGCATCTGCTTCCTGCCAGGTCTCTGTAAAACTGTAGCCGTAACTTTGCAGCAAACCCATGATGAATTCGCTGTCCGAATTGTTGTGGGCACCTGGGAGTTGTTTGGAAAGCAGCCCTTCAATCCAATTAAAAACATCTGCAAAAGAAGATGTCAGGCATTTATCATGGATTGACCCAATGCACGAAAAATACGCAAACTCTTTGGTTCAGACTAAGAATCTAACTGGAACAAAAAAAGCGAAAATATGAACATCATCCAGCAGCCAAGGCACACCCTTGGGTTTTCATGAAAATCCGCTGTTTCCCTGGCAAATGCACCTCACCGGTAGCTTGCACAGCTTCCACAGCTTCCAGTTTCACATCTTTCCGTCGGAAACGCACCTGATTGATGCCCCAAGGTTGCCGGTTTGCACCTGGAACCTCCAAGTCCTCCAGGGACGCAGTTTCTCAGCTCTGGAGTAAGAACATTTGGATAAAATCGAGGCTTATAGGTGTACACATAGATAATCATAGCTATATAATATGTATAACTTGTATAACTATAAGGATGCAATAAACATGATGTCCCATGTTCAATTAAGACATTAACCAACTCCTGACATACGTATGATATCTCACTGTTATCCCATATGTTCCATATTTTTCCCATAAATCACGCAATGGTCGATCTTTTGCTAGGTTGCATTTATCCCATTTCTATCATATAAATATCCATTCATATATCATTTCTATGACCCCAAAACATCATTTTTGCCAATGAGAAGGTCATATTGCAAAAATTGATGGTTTATAAAGCCATATAAAGCCCGTCAACAGGTTTATAACCCATAAACCAGAGCCAACGCAGTTATTTGCAATCAACTGAGCTATCATTTGGGGGTCCGACCTTGCAATATATGGATATATCTACAAGGTGGAGTCCCCCAATTGTAAGTTGATCTATTGACCCCATCAATTATAGTAACCATGGATATATAATAACTATGTTTACAAGTTTCTTTTTACCTAGTTCCCAGTAGTTTTGATACCTGATATTTGCTGATATTTGCTACTATATGATAGGCAATTTGAACCAAAACTATGGATATACGAGACTAGATTGCAAAACAAAATGGTTCTCTCCATTTTTTACCCCTCTCCTCCATCTCGGGAGCATCTTCTTCCCCAAGCGTCTCTGCATTTCGGCCATCGTCTTCGAGGCCGACGAGTTTTGACCTCGACTTCTCAAGGGCCACCTGAACGACAGGTCCCAGGTCATCTCGAAAAAATTCACGGGAGATCATCTCAAAGAATCATCAAACCCTAGGAATTTCATGGGATTCAGTAGGGATTCGCTGGGATTTGATGCGGTTTACTGTGATGCTTAATGGGATTTATTGATATTTAGTAGGGATTTCATGAGATTTAATGAGATAGTCATGGGACTTGGTGGGGTTGATTTTGGGGATCCAATGGCGTTGTCCAATGGGTCATGGGATTTTATTGGAAACATTTCACAGTTTCAACATGTTTCAACTGGAGGCCCCAAACTGTTTTGATGAATCAAATTTGAAATTCATCCCAAAGTGATCCTCCTCCTCTCATCCTAACGAACAGAACTGCGCAACAGCGCAACACCTTTAGGTATGGCACTTAGTGACTTAGTGCTTCTCATCATCTCCCATCATTTTTCCGAATCTTTTTTCAAACATTTTCTTAGGATCACATCCCCATCCTTTCCTTCCAATTTCTCCATTTCTTTTGGGACTCTGCCTTAATCCGATGCAGGAGGTAGAAAATCCCTACACCAGCAGCCAAAAAAATAGCGCTGCTGCGAGCATTGCGAGCTTTGAAACTCAAGGCCCAATCCATCGCTGTCACGCGGCAAACACCGGCAGCTTTTTTTGGGGGCTATGGCCTTTGGGATATTCGAAATGACACTCTCATAATCTCAAGGAAAAGTGGCACTCGTGAACGAAACATCTTGCAATTCGATTCCGGGAACTATGCCTTGCTAGAAGAAATGATCTTGGTGAACATTGTGAAGAACTTCCGAGAAGTTCAACTGTCTCTGCATGCAAACCATGACTTGGGGAGCATCGTTTCACAAGACATCTCTCTACCTCAAGGAGCCAAGGTGAGCGCAAGTCGATGCTCTGACCAATGCATGATGAGATGATAAACTTGGGTATCAAAATTGTCAACGGCCACTGGAATAAAATTGAAACAAACAATTGAAAGCCGCATTGAGCAGGGACTTTTACCCCCTTCATGGATCAGGCTATGTATATCCGCTCCACGGCTGCACGGCTATAGCCTAATCATGGGCTCAAGTGGCCATAAATTGTGACTGATACCCCCAATGCCTTTTCCAGGGCAAAAAAAACATTGCCATCCAAACAGCTCCAGACCCATTTCTGATGTGTTTTCCAAGGGGGCAACGTGCAACCCATACGTTGAGTCCCTCCAAATTTCTGCTCCAACTTGCGGTTCTTGCTGTCATAGGGTTAGCTTCTCCCCTGAGAAATGGTACATCAGATTGCACGGCACTCTCTCATATGGGTGGTGCAAATTCTCTAGCCCTCCGCCTAAATCAATTTTCCCCATTCAAACTTATCACCAAAATAAGAACGATGCTAAGGGATGAACATCAGCAAAAGAAATCCGAATCAGCAAAACATCGGAGTGGTGTTAGTTCTGTTTCAGTTTCCGTGTCATTCTTCCAAGTTTTTCAGCTACAAAACCGCTCCTCGGATAGGATCTTGAAGCGACGACCCAGGAAAAGGTGCCGATGTATCCAGAACAACAATCCAATGACCGTCAGCAGTAGCCTCAATGGCGATTTCAGCTGTCGCTAATT
Source organism: Symbiodinium sp. clade C Y103 (assembly GCA_003297045.1). Lineage (NCBI taxonomy): Eukaryota > Dinophyceae > Suessiales > Symbiodiniaceae > Cladocopium > Cladocopium sp. clade C. Next base: position 285,675 of record BGPT01000012.1, read on the forward strand.
TCAGCTGCAACGATCTCGGTTTCTCAAAAAGTGTTTTTTTGGTGGTGAATCACGTCCCTATCCAGCCATACGGTATACACTCTCCTTCGAGTAGTTGTTTTCAGTATGGGTTTCATAATGTTTCAGTGATTTTTGTGCATGAAACTAGGGTTTTACAACCAAAATAAAGATATTGTGCTTGGCTTTAGACATTTTCCTCTGAACGGAGCTGACATGTTTGGCATCTAGAAGGGGGTGAAAGTTCACGAGACACTATTGTGAAGTACATGTCGGTAGTTACTTCATTGCTTTAAACATGTCTTCAAGGGATATGACGAAGAAGGAGGTTTGAAAGCAATCCCTCCGGTAATCAAACATGGCTATTGAGAAAATCCACCATTTCTAGATGATTTTCCCATTTAAACCTCCGGTTATAGGGGATGTTTGACTACCATCGGATAAATGAGAACGCTAGAAACCAGCAACTTTTCGCAAACTCTGCAGCTAAGCCGCAGCAAAATGAAGACCCAAAGGACCCAAACGGTCTCGCTGATTCTCTCAACGGCATAAACGATTGGCATTCTCATTCCTGCGGATGTGGGGCCCGGTGCAAAGTTGCATCACATGAATTGGGGACAAGATGTGAAAAGCATCCGGGCTTTTAACATATCAAGATGATTCAAGATGTGGTTGCAAATTTGGCAGCATGATACATTCAAAGAAAATATCTACCATAAGATTTGGCAGCTAGAGGTTGGACAATTTTGATGGATTCCAGTATATAACCACCATGAAATGTTGGATTTGGACACTTATTGGACGGTCCCAAGGCTTGGGAATGTCTCTTCAGCCAAGCCACTTCTCACGAGAATTTTTGGCGCAGCATCCTCTGCCATGTAGCAGTTATGTCCTTAGATCTGCAAACACACATGGTTTGAACGATTTTAATTATAGTCACTAAGTCACAAGATGTCGCTGGATGTCACCAGATGTCACTAGTCTCAATGACATGCCCATCAACTCTCTGTACCTTTGCCCACACTGAAGGCAGGGTGCGTAAGAAGGCGCGATTTCCAGAAAGGACATCATACCATTGCTCATGTTCACTGGGAGCTGGGCAATAGAGGTATGGAGAGTCCTCAGTTCTGATCTGACTTTGGGGTAGCTGATTCTTTTTTTGGAAGGATCATTTGATAGCAATTCGAATATAGACCAATATTTCAATATGTCACTTTTTTTGATGGTTTTTACCATACCATTATGGTATTATCTAGGGATGGCAGGGCCCCCTTGGGTCATCAGAGGAAGAATGTCACCCGGCAGCGTCATCAAACATGGCGGGCCAGGAAAGTTCTGAACTCTATGGAGGTTTTCATGGGAACATCATATGGAAATGAAAGATCTCTCTGATTTTTTGATACCACCATTGGATCAAACAGTAAATTTGGATGAATCCTGGTTTGTGGCGAAGGATTAGAGTATGAAGCACTACCTGGCCAACCAAAGTGGGGCATGGTGTGGTTTAGTCACAATTCACATGGGTTCCTCCGAAATTCAGCGGAAACCCCCAGCCCGATGGATTCTCATCATTTTTCATAGTTGTTCATCATTTTTAGCCATAAATGGGTGGTATATATATATATGGTATACCGGTGTACCCTCAGGCCCAAGCCATGCAATCCTAGGCACGCCAGTCCAGTTCTGGTTGTTGTTCACGAAGACCCAGATTTCGTCTACAGGGCCATGGCCGTCAAGGCTTTTGTATGAAGGAATGCGTTGCGGAAAAATAATCCCAAACAGGTTGATACGGTATGCATAAATTTAAATGTGTATATATATATATATATGGTACCCCCTATGTACCATATATATCTATATGTCTATATACATGTCCAAATATGATATTACATTAAGTATATACATGGATATATGCACGTGCAGCCATATGGGACATGACCAACATGCAATCAGCAAAACACTGTGACAGATAGGACTGGATGCTGAAGAAACTGAGATCCCAATCATAAGAGCAAATCTACAGGTTTGACATGGTTTGACCCATGTTTTGAAGGGTTAAGAACCACGGTTTCATGCAAAATCAACCAACTTCTCCGAATAGTTCTCCCTCAACTAAGCCAACTATAGTAACTATGAAAGGATGAGAAGAATCTCACAAAGATAATCGCCCATGTAGTTCCGGTTCCAACTTCGTGCACCAAAAATGGAAGGGAAATCGCATCACGCAACTCCCACGTCGCCTCCCGCTGGGAAGATTCTCTTGAAGATGGTATGCGTAGCTGCGCGCAGAATCAGGCGACAAACGTAGCGCTTCAGTGCTGAAAATTCATCGTTGATACACGGTTTTATCCAAACAAACGGCTATGTTATGCCAACTTATGCTCCAAAATGTGAGTAACTGAGAAAATTAGTAGCCAGATTAACCACTGGATTTCAGAAGTACCTCAGTTTTTGAGAAATGCATATCAGCATGACTCCGTGCAAAAGTGCCTCGCAACAAAACAACATCTGGCACAGGTTGCGACCGTCCAAAAAACAACAAAACACAGATTCCAAATTGAAGAGTTCAACTACCTCCATCCACCACCGGAGAGCAAAACAACTTAGCTCCTTAGCTCTCCCCAATGCTTTTCATATCATTCACGGTTAATAACGGTGAATTGTGAGTGATGATGATTTCCCATTCCCAACTCACAGCCTGTAGAGGCCACCCCTTCGAATTTGATGCCGCTCGTTGAAAGGCCCAACTCTTTTCGTTTCTCATTCCTCAGCTTTTCCCGGGTCAAGGGGATAGTCATCCCCTTTACCTGGAGATGGAGAGAAGGAATCATGGTCCAAACATGTGCCAAAATCTACAGTCATAGACCTTCCGGCTACTTGAAAATTCGATGAACATGATCATCATAGTGGTCACGATATCTATATATCTGTATATCTAGTTATATATCTATGTTTATCATGATGCTGGTGATATCTATCTCACCCAACCTCCAAGACTTGGTCTTCAACGCAAGGAATTCGGAGGACTTTTGCAACACCTACAGATAAAAAAAAGGGTGAAACCACCGCCTTTATCATGAACATATATGAAACACATGATCAAAACCAAGGGTCAAAGCAGCAAACTTTCGGCCAAAAATTCACAATCCAACAGATCCGCCGAGAGGCAATAACTTGATGTACTGATATTGCCAGGTTGAAGTGTTATACCTGGAACAGGGGCGGCCAGGGGAGATATGACTTGGGAGTCCAGAATTTGTAAGACTCATATTCTTCATATGCCAGGGGTCTACAAGGTGGTTCCCCCTAGCTAAGTTAGTTTACAACTCCAATAACATCCAGCAACTATGCTTGAAATGGGTGTATATCTATACTTAATGGATCTTAATGGGGTTTATAAACCTACTTATAACTTGAGGGTGGGGACCAGCTTGTATGATTCAGTACTCAGGGTGAATCTTGTATACATCTGAGTTGCTACTGAGCATGTATCAACCAGAACCTTCATCTCTCATCTCTCTGGTCACGTAACATGTAAAAAATTGATTTGAACGTCCCAAAGGTTTCAAAAATGGATTGGGAGATCAATTTCCATCTGAGCAGTGTTCAAGAATCCTCTGTCATTCCACTATGCTGGTTCGTGAAGAGGGATCCCCAGCTCATGGATGATGATAATCCAACATAATCCCCAATGTGTATATATATATATATTGGCTAGTGTAATAGTGCAACCCCCCCCAAAAATATTTACCAACTGTCTGGCAGCTACTCAGGGCTGCGAATTTTCAAACTCGCCTGGTCTGCCAAAGGGATTCGCGCACATAGGCTTGACCTGCATGGAGTGCTGCTGTGAATCATAGCTGGAGGTCTCTTTTAAAAATTGAGGACCTAAGAAGTTGATTGGGCAACATGATGCTTAATGTGGCAAACCCAACAATAAACCTACCATTTGGGGATGGTTTATACAACTTATAACAACGGCGATTCTGAGGATGGTTTCTGATTGGTTTTACCATATTGATCGTTCTAATCTGGGTGATTTTGTGAATGGAGAGGGTGACAGGATCCGATCAGGCAACATCTTTTGATTCCGCAGTCTTGAATCTCAGGCATGTAGATGGTGCCGCTAAACTCTTGTCTCATCAACTGATTGCAACAAGGCAACCACCTCCAGCCAATGGAGAAAAAACCAGGCGTGGAGTCAACATCTTCTGGGCACCAAAAAAGTGTGGGACGTTTTGGCTTTGAACTTCCGTGACATGTCTGGCGCCTTTATCTGCCTGCATCTCCTTCTGCAAGGCTGCTTTCCTTAGACTTTGCAGCACCCCTGAAGTGAGTTAGAATAGCTCCCAATTTTCCACAGATTTCCAAGGGCGCAAAGTGGTTAGTGGTTGCCACCCTTGCCATGGTAAAATGTGGGATACGGACTTCTTACGATCCTATGCTTTCATGAAAATTCACACCTGCTAGTGTTCAGTTGGCGACAAAGCACATTATGACATACTGTGGATGGACAAACCATCCCGCATTTTACATGCTAGATCCCATTACTATCCCACTAATTGCAAGGTCTCATAGTTGCCAACAGTTGCCAACAGTTATATACCAACAGTTACCAGCAGTTATCAACTATGATATTCCTGCACAGTACGATGTTCCAAAATTGTTTTGACCCTGAATTTGAGGAATTCCAGGGGACTTAGCTACGAATTCTGTTTCTTTAAAGCAAGCACCGATGGAATTGATTCTTTTCTTTTCGAGGAATCGAAGAAGGCTGTCCGAGGATTGAGCTGATTGTCCATTGCGATGTTTCATTTGGGTAGTTGATAGAAAAATCATCCCCATCAAATGGTTGATGATTGAATGATGTCCATACCCTCTGGTAAACGTTTACATAACTATGGAAAATCACCATTTGTAATGGGAAAATCCACTATTTCTATGGCCAATAGCTATATGTTAGTTTACCAGAGGGTAAATGATGCTCATTTTTTTGAACATCATCCCATGTTTTTCTTTCTCCGATCATCATGCTTAAGAGATTGGGGACTCAATCCAGTCATGGTGTGTCGTAGTTTCTGAGAATCAGCACATACCACCAGTTTTCCCCCAATCATCCCCAAGAAAACGTTTTTTTGGAGGTTAGCATACACTATAACAATTTTTTTGGGGGATGATTTCCCGCATCACTTACCTCCCTTTAAACTAGCATAGATATGGAGAAGCCACTACTTAGTCACTACTTGCAGATGATTTTCCAAGGGAAACCACAGGTTTTCCACATCTTTTTCTATGTTTACCCGTTTGCCCGCGACCATCAGCCAACCATCTCCCCTCTCAGCCAGGGCGCTCTAAGACGTTGGCCTGATGTCCGTCCAGGCCTTGCTCCGTGCCGTAGTAGATGATGGGCACCCCACGCGCAAACATCAACGCAGCCATGGCGTTTTTGATCCGATAGGAATCCTGGTCGCCTCAGTAGAACTGGATGAGGGGAGATTTCCATGGGTTTCAGGGCAAACCGCCCTGGAACATCGGAAAAAAAAGAGGTTGTTTCCAGGGATTGGGTTTTGGAAATCATGGAAGCCATTTAATCATCTCATACGTCATATCATAGGTCATTTTGATTGGGGGCTTCCAGTTTTGATCTTCCCATGGTCCCATTCTGGGGCAGATCGCCTCAGTTTTGGACTGATGATAGGATGATATGGATGATATGTGGATGAGTGTGTTGAGGATGAGGATGTTCAGGATGATTCTTCATCAATGTACTTCCTTTCGTTGAGATAGTTTTTGCGGTTTCAATTGCGGGGAACGCATATACTAATATATATACTCTACTATGTGGTTGGCAAACTCTCAGTAGCTCCGCAGGGCCCCCTTGATACTTACAATATCAAATGCCAACATACTTCCTCCAGCCTACCCACTTGGTAGCATCTATGGTGAACACTCCAGTTCATGATCATGGATATGAGTCACTTGGAGACATCTCCTTGATGAGTTGAGCAGTGTTCAACATCTGCAGCTCATGGATGATGATCATCTCAACTATATCGGGTAGTCTAGTCCCCGAAACAAATCATCAAGCGCGTGTCTTGCAGCCACTGCGCATCCCAAAGCTTTTTTAAGACAATTCTTCCAGCCAGCTGATTACTTCAACGAATTCCAAGGTTGGATCAGTATGCAAGATGATCAAATGGCTAGGCCGCGGGCAGTAGTAGCCAATTCTCGCAAACCTGGTGCACGCTGTTGCAGCTGGGATCAAAAAATCTCCTCAACGGATCCATTGGAGACTGTGTGTGCATGCCCAATGGTTACTTTATGATGGTGAACTAATATTGCAATAATGGTTGAATCATTGTTAAATAGTGGTTAATGATGATTGAATGTAGCAAACCCAAGCATAAACCATCCACAATCTTACCATAAATACTTGGTATGTTTACCATCCCCAAATGGTGGCTGTTCATGGCGTTGGGTGAATCCAAGTGCTTCTGAAACTTTCACTGATTTTGCGAAGCTCCGAAGGCCAGCCAACTTGACCACCAAAAAGATCGAACAGACCAAGAAAAACAACAGTTTTGTCCAACAATAGACCATAGTAACTCCATGGTTACTCATATCCCCATAGTGTGCATTCTAGTTGGCATTTCCTAAGAAAACAATATGGCTCCTACAACGGGGGTCCGTTGGCACGCCGAGTAACTCATCATGGTTGTCAACAAAGTTGCCCAATAAGTCCAGGTTCGCATACAACCTGGAGAGTCAACAGGACGCCCTCCCAGGTCCCAAACGGGATGGACAAATGTCGCAGTTGGATTTGTCTTTGTTCATCTTTCGGATGGTTCTCCGGATGTCAGCAGAAACAGCAATGCTATTTTCGGGTGTTTTCTCCTCCTTGGGGACGCCACACAATCCATGAAGACACCAGCAAATTGCAAGAATCCTGCCCCACCAAAAAAATAGAGCCTTAGTTTCAGGATTCTGTTCGCAACCTCAATTTCTACTTAGGGTGTGCTCCCCCCGCTTGAACCTTGCTGTTTGAGGGGTTAGCCACCTTTATATAAGAGGTATTCCAGATTCAGAATATAACCAAATGTTGACAACATATCATCAACATATCACATACATATCATCAAAATATCTCCAAACTCATAATCAACAACAAAACTAAACCCATCACTTGAAGGGTTCACCTTCTCAAATTCTTCAGCATAGCAACCCCGAATCCTGTTGAAAGTCGATGACCGCGGACATGTTGCGCAAGTCCGGCAATTGAGGTGTGAAGGCTCCTGTGTGATGTTTCACCCATGGATGGAAGATCAATCCATTTATAGTTGGCTAATTTTCCCAACCTCCATTTCCAAGAGTTTTCCCAGCCCACCAGCTTTGACATGTCGGAGCCTCAACAGTGAACATAATCATTTCTGCCAGGCTCTGGCACTAAAGAAACAAAGCCTGGCAGTGAACAAATTGAATTTCCACATCACACGTGATTTTTCAACGTGACTGCGACGTTTCTCCTTGCAAGTGATAGTTGCCCAATTCACCTGACCAGCGGCAAGAAACAACCCATAGTCAAATGGGCTACCCTCTGGTAATCAAACATGGGGAAAGTACCTCATCCAAACATGGTTTTTCCCATCAACACCTTCATTGATAGGGGATTTCCCTTTGTTATGTTTGATTGCCGGAGGATATCCCCATTTTCCCAAGCAACATTCACATCGGGGTGTGCGGCTTTCGGGAAAATGTCACAAGAGTGCTGGGGGGGGACTACCAGTCAGGTAGAGGGATCCTCCACTGGAGCAAGCTGACGCTTCCCCATGGGAACTAGATTCTTGACAAGAAATATGACACACACACACACATGTATACATACATATACATACATATCACCTTGTTGTCAAAAAGTTGTACTGTTTCCACATATCCACATGCATGTATAGACATGGGTTTGTCTCAAAAAATTGTCGCAGCCGCCCAAATTTGATGAGAATCTCATCTGCCGTAGATGCACCTCCCAGGTGATACTGGCAGAAGCTTCCATGAATCCTGTCGACGCATGGACAGACTCATTGTCTCATTATCCTCAACATCCTCAATTGCAAATCCAAGTTGAATCTACTCAACTTGCTAATCATGGCCAAGGACATTCCCCTAGTTCTATCCGGGATTTTCCAGCTAGTCATGTTTGATTTAGCATTGGGTACGCCACTGAAGATCAAGCTAGAGATAGCTTTGGAAAATAACTCTCAGGATCCAGAAGGTTAATGTTCCGGGTCCATTTTTTGCCATTTCGGAGCGGGCCAAAATTCACTAAGCTTCAATGTTTGCCTGGCTCAAGGTCGAAACCCTCTCTACCCTAACATCGAAATAGATGGGAACTATGCATGTTCATCATCTCCGACAAATCTTTTTTTTCTATAGGTTTTGCCCCATCTCCACTTATGAAATGGGGTGATTCGAATAGAAACACATAATTACCAGAACCTCTAGGCATCTCATGCGGTTCGAATAGAAACACCTTTGTATCTAGTGAATCTAGTGGAACAGCAAAGGTTTCCCGTGTTTTTTTCCTTCAATCCCACCTTCTCCAATTGTCTCTTGAATGGCCCCTCTAAATCATTCGAACGACTTCAATCCGCCATTGCTTGAATCAAAAACAAGAACAATTTAAACCTCTTTCGACACATACCTCTGGTAATTTGACATGGAAAATCACCATTTCGCAGAGGTACATCATCGAACTAAGCAGGCCATCTATATCATAGCAAATTGATAAATTGCAGGAGGGTATGATTGGTGCTAAGCATCCATAATTAGGAAGTCCATTAAATTTCATGGCGGGGATATATGGGATAGATATATTTGTAAATGGGATCTGAACTATTTTATTTTGGCTACATATATATTTATATATATATTTGTTGTTTAATGTCCTACTATCCGTCCCAATAAATTCCCACTATTTCGCATTGTGGTTGGTAGATATCCCCAATTTTGTTGGTTTCCATCCGATAATCAAACATGGCAATAGAAATCGCCCATTGAGTTCGATGTTTTACTTCCCATTTGCTGGGGATTTCCCAACTAGTCACCTTTGTTTCCCGGAGGCTAAATAACAATCTTCAGAAAAGCTAGGATTTTAACCACTTAATTACATGACTGGTATTCTCCCAGATTTTCCCATCTTCAACCCCAAAAACTTCACATTTTCCCACACGGATTTTCAACCCAAGGCACTGATAAAAGGCAGGGAAGTTCAACAACCCTGTAAGTCCATCATGCTGAAATCCCGCATGGTAACCTGGACGGATTTAGACGGAGAAATTCGGCGTGTTCGGCTTCTTTTGATGGTTGGGGATCCATAGTTTTTACCATGAAAGCTGGATTCCCGCAGTCAAAAACAATGCCTTTTTAGGTGTTTTCACCATTAAACATTCGATTTTTCCTGCAAATGTTCCATTAAACCGTCTTAAACCTATACTTTGAGATGGATCGAGCTGGAACGAAAAGGGGAGTAATTTTTTGAACAAAATGGCATCACAATTCTTATGTTTGGAGAGAGAGAGAGAGAGATTGTGATTTACCATCCATCCCAATTATCCGATGATTATCGAAATTCTAATGGTCCTGGAGTCCTGTATGGTACTCATTTTTACCCGAGGTATGATTTATTTGTTAAAAAAACGCAGCACCTTTGGTTTTGCGAAGAAATTCACCTGTCTAATTGCAATGATTTTAACATATTTCAACATGGGAATGTCTATAGATCGGGGTTACCCAAACAATTCAACACAACTATGGAAAATCACAATTTCCAAGAATTATACATCATCAAAATAGGTGTTTCAAAATGTTTCAAGCTTGAGATAACTTTCGATTTCAACTGAACCCTGCGAAACTCATGGCGCTCCAGGAACTGATGTTGTTCACTGTGGTCTCCCCCAGAATGTCCACACCGGCTGCATCTTGCAAGTCTTTCCTTGGGCATTGGAAGGGGTATGGCCCAGGGTGGCACCAATGCATCCAGTTTTCACCTCCGGAGTTGTTGTAAAACTCAAACAAAGGATGAAGCATGCCGGAACAGCAACCTCCGGTCAAACACTAAATGGACAGTGAATCAGTGAATCCGTTTCAGAATCCACATTAGGAACTTAGCAAAATTACATCTTCCAGCCCTCCACCATGAACCCCGTAGATAGCCTTAGTGTCAGTCCAGTCCGAGAGGCAAAAAATCCTTGGGCATGTAGATGGCCGTGTCGAGCCTGCATAGGATCAACCCGTTGGGTGGTTTTTGTGCAAGGAATCCTTGTATTACCCTCTGGTAAACTAACATAACTATGGGAAAATCACAATTTTTAATGGGAAAATCCACTATTTCTATGGCAATTTTCAATAGCTATGTTAAATTACCAGAGGGTAATCAATCAACCAATAGGAATTTGGAACGTCCAGGATCCCAATATCTCGGAACCTTGCATTTTGTGGACCCATCACCTCTCAGAATCAACCAAAAATGCGCAAAGGACATCTATATGGATTGGTTTCATGAGGGAAAATTCAGAGGTAACCCCCATATTTCATGGGAAAAGTCATGGTTTCCGCTTAAGACTTTCCCTTACACCAATCCCACATCACAGGAAAAAGTATCTGGTGGAGATTACAGACAATGATTATATCTTCCAATAGTTAGTTGGATGATGTTCAATTAAGACGTTTACCAATTCCTGCTATTTTTTGATTTTTGAATGGGACCGCCCATCTTCCACTATGCTTGGCGATACGGATCCAATTGACTAGTAGTTCTATCCCATTCAAAGCGGGTTTGTAAATCCCATTTACTATAAGTTATATCACGCTAGTATCCCCTCTAAACTATGGCATTCGAATCCAGTGATACTGTGGAAGAAATTCCTGCACTAGTTGAAAGGTGGTTTATCCCATTATTTCTGGGGTTTTCACATGTTTTAACCATCCAATATGGTGCGGGAGTTATTTCATCCAGCGAAAATATGGCCTGAAGGCATCCACATCAAATTCGGCCACCAGGTACTGAACGTACTCCAGGAGTTTTTGGCGAACGAAGGGATGATCCTCCGTTTTGCCCAAAGAACCAGGGTGGATGTAGGCGATGAAACCACAGATTTGGGACCATTGAATTCCTGAATTTAATAGGTGATGGGATTGGTGAGATTATAAATGCGGAGCATTGTATGAATTTAGGTACTGGCCTGCTGGAGCTCAACTCCATTGCGAAGCCATAGAGTAGGACATCCAAAGACCAACATGGGTTTAGAGAAAAAGTGAGGTATCTATAGGTATGCTCCCTGCCATTTTCATGTGAAACTGCTGGGAGAACTGTTGGATTTTTGAGGTGCACTATCTGTGCAGCCGCCGCACATCCTGATTCAAATCCGCCAGCTGGCCAAACCAGCCCTCCACTTGTAGCTTCTCGTTTGCACCCGGACACGCCTCAGGTTCAGCTGGAATCCTCAATTTGTCCCCTGAATTGTGTAATTTTTTGTTGGAAGATCAACTGGAAGATCTTGGAACCCGCTCATTTTCGAAGGAGACCTGTGGCCAAGTTGTCGATTCAAATCTTCGCCAAACTTTTGGGATGAGATTGATTTAAAAAGGTCCTTAAATCAGCCAAACTAATCCAAAGTCCTCTATCTTGATCCAAACTCACTAAAAACTCAGCCTCAAAGTCCCCAAAATCATCCCAAATCCACTCCAAAGCTCTTTTTTCATTCAAGGAGCCGGGCCAAAGTTGCCAGGAAAACAGTTGCACTCCGTCAAGTTGGGATGCCGGGGCCCACCTCGTTCCACCAAAAAAATATCACGAACATGTCCCTTCACTTGGAGAGGATGTGGGGTGAACCTTGACCCTATGGTTATTTAGTAGTTTGATATGGAACATGGTAACATGGTCCATACAATTTATGATTTTTGATTGTACGTATTAAACTGAATGGCCGTGTTATGAGGATGGGGATAACATGCTGATTTTTCATAGCTGGGTAAAATAGCCAGAGAGTAATCCATCCTGATCCTACCCAAACTTGAGGCAAGTTGTTGTTTTGGGAAAGGCATGGGTTTTGAGAGATGTTGATATTTCTTTCGGATAAACTACAAACCATTTTGCAGGACCCAGGAAAGACACATCCGGGAACACGAGAAATAAGTCATCGCAATCATCGCGCACTTGAAGTCTATGTTGTCAAATGATCATTTTATATCATTTGATTTGGGTCTGGATTCATGAACATTAGTTGACTAATTAGTAGGGCCACACCCAAATCCAAAACGGAGACCCCCCCGAAAATCACGGGGTCAAAATGAAACCAACGACACCCGATGCCATCTCATCCAATTGAAAAAATCCGTACACTTGAAATGACATGGAAGGGTGCCGCAATTACCCTCCGGTAAACTAACCTAGCTATTGCAAACGGGCCATTTTATAGTTGATCTACCTTATTAAGAGTGGTGATTTTCTATAATTAGTTGTGTTAGTTTACCAGAGGGTAACCAGCATTTACAGCGAAAATCATTATGAGGTCGTTTTAATTTGCCGAGATTGCCAGTGAAGCTCACCTAAGGGGCCGCCCAACTGGTCAATTGGTCCAAAAAATGCCAAAAAAGTGTGCCACATGTGTATGCTCAGTTCCCAAAATCTGGGCAAATTATAACAATTCACGGACCTGAAATAAGGCCAGATTAACCATGATTCCAGTGAGGTCCCAGTGAGGTCGTTGTAATTTTCCCAGCACAATGGAATGTTAAGTAGAAAATAGCACACAAAAAAACATTGGAACATATTCACTTACAAACGTAAGCGAAAAACCCCACATAATCGATATATGTAATATCTAAAAATGATCTATGTGAAGGTTTCCGAAAATATGGACCCCCCAAACATCCAATTTATTGGTGAATTCTGATGCGGAAACCAATCTGCATAAATTTGTATTCATTCACTCAGTTGAAATATAGACATTTGGGCTTCATTCTCCTTGCTAACCATCATTCCAGTGACGTCATGACGTGAGGTCTTGATAATTCATCCAGATAATCTGCATTACATCCCATAAAATATAACCATTACCACCAGTTGTGATGGCCAAATTCCAATGCCTGTTAGTTTCACGCTTTTGTTGGCTGAATTGCATCACCATTTTCTCAGCGGCAAATCCATGATTTTGTGGTTCGGGGTGCTCCAATTTCCGGAACCAAATCCTTTTTGCCGAGGTTCACTTTGTAAGACCAGCTCTAACCTCAGAAAAAAAACTGGGAGCGGTTGGTAGTGGGATAATTTTCCTTGATGGGGTGGTTCTTAATGGGCTGAAGCAGGAAAACTGGTGCATTCATGGGTAAATTACAATAATGCACTCATCTGAATTAAGGCTATCTAGGGATAGTTACCCCTACTAACCATTATTCAAGTGAGGTGACAGTGAGGTCATTCTATTTTATCCAGATTGATGGGATCATCATGATAGAAATGGACGACTTTTGCTCTGTATGCTACTGGTCCTTGATACATGTTGGAATTCATTTAAAACGGCGAAGTCTGGAACAGGGCAAGACATGCAGATGTGGGGTCAGCATATGTTTGGTCAATCTTGGACACCCTGCACACACAGATCTACATGATGTGTGAAGATATTGTATCTATTTAACGCCTGGTAGTCAAACATGGCAATGGACTGGAGGTGTTAATGGGGAAATCATTTCCAAATGCGGGATTTTCCATTGCCATTGTTGGGAGCTTCACATTGTACTGACGATGGATATATACCGTACCAGGTGGAGCCACCCAGTTAGTTTGGTCCAAAAAACACCGTCAATTAGAACAACTATGGATATATAATGACTATGTTACACTATGTCTATATCCTGTCATGGTTGGGAAACTCTCAGTAATTCCCTGGCTTCCCTAATGCGTTGAATGTGGATACCAAAAGCTCCGAACCTCTCCCTCGTAGTCGCTCAGTGTGTTTTTGTTTTGGGAGGTTTCAATTGTTTGGGAGTTTCACATTGCTTTGTTGTGACTTTCACATACTCCTTCCACTGCTGAAATGAGATGAATCTTAACCACCAACAACCATTCTTATGCAAGGGTGAACCTGGGTCACTTTTTGGGAGGCTATACTACACCTCCACATACCTCCTCATGTTACATTGTATCCCCATTGAAAACATATATAGATAACCATATTAATATAATATATATATATACATCAATCCATACTAACCCAATATAAAACCTATATGTGCTATGGCTGCTATGGTCAAAGCATCTAAATCCTTATTAACGGATTGATGACCATCCCCCGTGTATAGGTTTCTGATCCCAGTCTATCCCAGTTTTGACCATGGCCATGTCACATATGGGGGTTCTTAAATATGAGGGTTCCCTGAAACCATAGGTTTCAATACATCCATGTGTTATCAAGCACTCCATATAATGATTTATATAGTGATGTTTAATGATACAACGATATATATATATATATTATATTATATATATATATATATGTATAAATATCATGGGAATCTCTGGAAAATTACAGTGATTGATGTTAAGAAAATTCAACCATCCCTTTTTCATGTCCAGAAGCTCGTTTTGACAGCACTTCATCGCTACCTTGACTGGTAGACGCCTGCCGGTACGAACCGGGAGGTCCAAATTGGCTACGTCCCCATGTTTTCGGGAACTTTTGTTGGTCAAATCTGGTGTTTTTGGTGGCAAGATCCAAGCACTCTTGCTGCTCAATTTCCTTCGCTGGTAAATCATGTGTTTTTCATGGTCAAATCCAATCTTTGTGGCAAACTCCCATCATTCTTGGAAAAAATCCTATAACTCATGCTGGTAAGTTCCATTCTTTTGCTGTTGAGATACAGATTTCACCCTGGACGACATTCCTATTGCTGCCCCTCCCAGCCGCCCCCCTGGAAACAGCCTGGGCAACGCCTCCCATGACATATTGTTCGAAGGAAATCCCCGGCGATTTGCCATAGGTGTGAAAGTATTCCTGAGTGACATGGAAGTGAGTTCGGGCAATTTCACAAGGGAAACACGGCATTTTAAGCTATTTGATTTTATTTTTTGGAAGTTTGAAGGGTATCTAACAAATGGATCAGGAACTTGTATTTCTTCAGTCTTCTCCTTCCAAAAGTACCTTGAAAAAACATCTAGAGGCGGGGGTTGGGTTTTTGATATGTATTTTCAATTATTTTCATGCAACACCCGGACGCAAAATGACTTTTGGAGAAGCTCCAAAGATGAGTTCAAAGATGAGTTTTTTGCTGAGAAATTGTGATTTTCGATATTTTGGGAAATCTTTTGGATGATTTCCACTACCATACCCCTAATTGTATCAGTTTGGACTAGATGATCATTTTCTAGTCACCAACTGTCTTATGGAAAATCATATTCCACAGGATTCGAGACAACTATCCTCCACCACAAAGAATCATCCCACACCAACTTTGCAGCAGCCAACAACACAAATAAGGGATGAAATTGAAATGGTACCCTACAGCATCCAAACATGGCAAACGATCCCCAAACTGAACTAAATGGAGGCTTATAGCCGGGAAAATCGAAGTAAATGAGGTTTTTTTTCCAGCAAGCCATGTTTGATTTTGGATTGATCACAGTCGGTCACCCACTTCATTACTGGGATGATTCGGGATGACTCCTCACGGAATAGCTACCTTATCTGGCAAGTTCTTGGGATTGCTCAAGATTATCCTCGAGAAATTTGACATGGCAATGGAACATACCAATCTTTGATGAGAGAAAAGGGTGGAAATCATCAACGATCAATTTTCCAACTCCAGGTTTTTTGAGCATTGCAATACACAAAGGCTTCCTGCAATGGAGGTAAGCCCAAATCATCCAAGTCATTCGACCATTTTAGGATTGACACCTATGGTTTTTGGGGGATTCCCCATGACTAAAGAAACCCGGAAAGGGTAATATATGATTCATACTGGTTGGTGATGGTCCGTAATATATATATATATATATATTTTATTCATCCAATCCATTCAGCATTACAATTATATGGGTGGGTTTGTCTGAAAATGGTGTACCCCCCAAATCCTCTGGTTTATCTCCATTTTCGCTAAGCATTTTTGGGATATAATTACACAATTTTCAGACACACCCATATTATGGGTTTAGCAAATACCAAGGCTCATCTTGATCGAAGGGGTTGATCCCCGTTGGTCCCAAATAAGTCTTCGCCGCTGTTGGCGTCCAGTCCGGTTGTACCGTCATCTGCCGCACGTGGTTTGCCACGATGTCAACGATCAAACACATGTTACCTGGGAAAGCGCAACAAAAAAACACTGGTGAGCCATGAAAAATGCCACTACCCACTGGTAAACTAACACAGCTATGGAAAATATCCTACAAATTGGTTGGTTAGTACATATTCCTATTTTTGGTGGCAACAATCCTCATTAAACCAGGCATCCCCGAGAATAACCAATCAACAATGGTACTTTTAGTGGCTGAGGATTCACGTTGATCTCATTCCCCCCGTGGGTCCTTGTGGTTGTATGATGAATTCTCAATGCAAATTCGGATATCCACCCCTGTCTCAAAATGAAGAATACCGCATAGTTTGGTCGTCTTAATTAGGATACTGACCCCACGTACATTTGAAAGTCAAAATTGACAATTAGACCATAATTTGGCAAATTTAATTGAGAGAAACATGGTAAATCATGTGATCTAGAGGTTCCGAATTTTGAGACAACCCCGCATGAAGTCACCATACCGAAACGTTCACTCAGCTGATGATGGGCATGGCAACCTGGTTGTCACCATCGGTCAACAACCAGCATAGTTGGTCCAATTCTGAGGCTGGAAAAGTCTTGTGGTTGGGGAAATCTTAGTAATGTCAATACAGCAATAGGATCCACCATCCCCAAATTTACAATCTTTATAGGTGGTATAAACCATCAATCCATATGGGTGGTTTATTATTTGCTTCACCGGTCAAATGGGGATGATGGATAGCCATTGCCATAGCTCCGAATCGCCCCCTCCCAAGCACCAAATTGTCTCCGTATGAACTGATCTCCAAAATCCTTCAAAAAAACGCCAGAATTTTTGCTAAAACATAGCCACAGCTGACGTTCATGAAGTTTTGCAGAAAGATCTTTCAACGTCTCTTTCGTTCCCAAATGTGGATCAACCGCAAAAAAGTCCTGCACAGGCCGCCCACAAATCTTGGAAACAACCAGAGCGTGGACCAACCGAGCATCCCAAGCTTGAATCAATCAACTAGACCCTTGAGTCTTGTTGATAGCATACCCTAGTTCTCGGCACCAAACAGGAATAGTCATAGGATGTTTCAGGTACCTAAAAAAATATTCGCCACCTAGCATGTGCAAAGGCTATGCACGTTCGGCTCAAATTTCAGGGAATATCCCTCAAACAAGATCATCGGTGTATGTGTTTGACCCACCCATATTCCGCCCCCGTGCTGAATAAAACTGGTGCAGCTGCAGGACTGCTTTGATGTGAAAAGCCGCGCACTTCCGTCAGTTTTTGATCCATCCAAGCCCTGACTAGAAATCAAGGAATCAAGATGAACGACTTAATGACTATATTAAGTATTCAAAACATTAAGAGCATGCAACCGAAGGATAACAAAGATCTATTCAAAAAAAAACAAGACACATACCCCCCGGTAAACTAACATAGATAGCTATGGAAATTCACCATGTGTAGTAATCAACTATACCGAGCCATTTTCAATAGCTATATGGCTACGTTCAATCAGAGACGACTCCGAAACTGGCCATCCCCGCCTCCGCGAAGTAGCCCGTATAATCCAAGGATTTCACCACGGGTGTGATCCAAATGCAGTCGAAACCCATGCCCTGGATATAGTCCAACTTATCTATGACACCTGTCGTGAAGTCGTTGAAGTGCTGTTCCCCTCACCCCTGGGATTTCCGACACTTTTTTGCCCAAAAAACTACAACTCAGAGATGTTGCTATGGAAAAAACAATGCCATTTATAGATGATTTAGCTAAAAAAAAAGGCGATAATGCATAATTTTCCATCGCTATTATGTCAAATTGCCAGAGGGCAACAAACAGCTGAACATCGAACCAGTCTAGGGTATGGAACCATAGATTTGGGACCATAGAAAGGGGGTGTAGCTGATATGAACTGCGCATTTCACATATTTTCATTGGGTTAAGGCATGGTCCAAGTTCCACAGCATTTTCTCCATGTTTTTTCAGCCGAAAAATCAACGGGGCCAACAAGAGCTGCGATACCCGCTGTCGTCAATTTAAAAGTTAATAGATGCACACATAATTTCCCGCACTGGAGTGTGAGCAGCCGAAATATATTGAACAGTATAACTTAATCAATATAATTAATCATCAATCAACAGGGGTTTGGAACACTGCTCAAACGTCTGTTTTTATTGCTTTAGAGCAAGGTTTGAATGGGCACCGTAGTCAACGAAATGGGATTTGATGCAAAATACAGAAGATCGAGTATATGCAAAGCGTTGTCACTGCAATTTGTTTCAACGGAAACGGGCACGTTTCATGAACACAGATGGGATGATCATTCGGACCTCTTAAAGTTGATACACTGGGGATTAGATTCACAGAAATTTGTAGCAAAAAAAGGTTTGGTGAGGCGGAATTGGGAAGTTTCAACGACACCAGTGGCATTTTCGTAGTTCCAGCAGCGATTTACGGACGGAGACGCCTCGGATGTCACCAAGTCCTAGGTCTGAAACCTGGCTCCCATCCCCCGTTATTAGTTACAGCCCCATATGTGCTGGCAACCACTGGGGATGCTTTTTGGGGGGTGTTTGATATTGAAGAAAGGATTTCTTTGGAAAATCAAGATTTCAATTTCACAGATTTCAGACACTGAACATCAAAACCCATGGCAGGAACAGCAGCCCTCACCTTGCAGCGTGCCGTTGCACCAGGCGCCACCATTACCCTCCAAGGGATTTGCTTTGGTGGCCAAATCGCAAAACTCGTAGTTGTCCTTCACAGAAACTTGGAATGGGATGATTTGAAAGGAAGGAAGAAAACCATATCAACCAATCAAATTATTGGTGGTTTAACTACTGAAAATAGCTATGATAGGGATACTAATCATATCCAACCAGAACAGTCCGGCCACCGAAGTTCCCCAAACAAACAACCACTTGGGATGATGCCACTGTTTGGGCAAGAAAACATCAGAAACCAAGACAACATCTATCTACATGGGTATGTTTCAGTTGTGAAATTTTCATATTTTTTTTGAAACTGCCTTCTGCTTCGTCTCTTGGTTGCAATGAACATGTTCACTTTTTTGCTCCGTCGGCCTGACAGAAATGACCCAGAGACATTGATGCGGTCCTTGTTCTCTCCACTTCTGGCAAACCGGTCCGTCACCAAGAAATAAACGCTCTTGCCTGCGTCAAGTCCGCAAAAATCTAATATTGAACAGTGCCTTCCAGGTAGTAATGAAATACCCCATGTTGGACCCCAGAACACAATGGATCCAATAATAAAACTGTAGGTCAATAAGGGGGGATGGGATATGATGGGATTGTGAATTCGCATGCAGGGACCATCCAGGACTATTGAGCATAAATCACAAAAATGAAATGTATTGAACCGCATCATCTACGGGTACAATTTTACTGTCAAGAATTGGTCGTTAATCTTCAAGGGTTGTAGTTTTGGGAACCTCAACCCATGAGTGGTTTGGTTTGGTGGATCGTTTTTGATTTGGCTAAGAGTCAAAACCCAACCCTAGCTACCCGATGGACCCATCCCCAAAGGTTTTGAATCATCCCCATTTCAGGATTCCCATGGCCGCCCCAGACCTCCAACGCTCGGTTTCTTCAGTCGGTCCGCAGCGCCGGGGACCGAGCCCACCGTGACCAGCACGGCCAGGGCCAGGCACCGGCAGCGCTCCCACGGCATGACGTTCGCGCGGCCGCACCGCGGTCAGTCTGTGCCCGACGCAGCTGCAAACTGCTGGTCCAAACCCCTGGTTGGTTCATGATTTCGTGGTGAATAGTGGTTAAAAGTGGTTGATAATGGTCTGTACTGGCTAATAATGGTTAATACTGGTGATTGATGATTATATTCATGCAATTCTCTAGCGGTTAACAATGGCTAATGCTACCCATGGGATTGGGAATTCACATTTACCAGCCACTATCGCGGAATAAGGGAAGGTTTTTGAACACAGTTCATTTGACAGATGTGGGCACGAGCTTGTCAAATGGGGTGCATGTACAAAAAAAATACATAAGCAGGATGGCACCATGTGGAGAAGGATGCGGCAAACAACTTGGAAAATGGCAGACAAAAAACGATGTGGCAATTGCAATTTGCCAGGTCCCTGCCCTACATCATGATATTGTGTCTGCCGAAACCAATGCCTTCAAAAAATACAAAAACAAATTAACAAAAAACGTTGCTCCCACAAATGGCCACATCGTCATCGATTGAAGCGTAGTTTTGCTGCTGGCCCTGCTCAATTCTTCTACCGGCAGCGCTAGTGGGTGATTCCGCGGTGTTCCACAACCATGATCTGGTGCATTGTGCGAGGTGCGCTTCCAAGCGCGGAGCGCTTTTCAGCTGCAGGTCCGCCTAGATGGTGAAACGCAGGTCCCCCAATCCTTAGCGCAGCTGGAAGATGTTGGGTGCATTTCCCAGCTTACGGGATCCCAGATTCGCAAAAATTTGGCACGATGGGGCAGGCGAAGGGCGAAAGCAGCCGAAGTTTGCGCGTGACCCTTTTGGCTGAAAAATCCTCTCCTCAGCCTTCAATGGCCTTCTGAGAAACAGCAGCCATAGCTTGCAAGTGTTACACCGTCGTTTCTTGTGTGAGTATATAGGTTCGTCTTTCTTGGCTCTAAAACACGGGAAAAGGCAATCCTATTTCCTCTCATGGCCCAGTGCCTTGAAAATTTGTGGAAAAACTGTTCTTTAATAAGCGTTTAATAAGAGATTGGATCTTTTTGAAAGGCAAACAAACATGTCTTTATCTGAAAAAAGGTGAAACATGTTTTGCAAACAAATCACACACAGACAGTTTTTTTCCCAAAAAAATGGTCTGAACAAAATTGGCATTCCGAAATTCCTTGCCGCAATAGTGAACCAGAGGATCAATACATGGGTTCGTAATAATTTTGGAATTTCTAGCCACAATAGCGAACCTAGCTACTAATCAGGATACAACATTAGCTGAAAATGTTTAGCCTCGGGCTGGTCCATAGTTCCGATTCATTTTTCTTCCAGCTCAAATGGAACCTGCACAAAAAAAACAGAAACGCTGTTTGTCTTTGGCAAGGTACGCCTGAGAAGCTATGTTTTTCTTTTCCCTGTAAGAAAGAACTGATCATTGACCACAATTAATTGGCTAAACAACCCAACAAAAAGCTAGGGTCATTAAAGGTGTGAACGTGTTTGAACGTCAACATCATTGAGTTGATGAAGTTTCAGCTGGATCGACATTGATGGTGTTGTAATTTTGATGCAATTCCCCGATGACATTGAATACCCCCAACACGCGACCCCTTGCGCCAAGATATGGAGATTGACGTCCAGGTTGGATCTTCAATGGCACAACCACAAGCCTTTCATTCATCCAAGCAGTAATGGATCCCATTTTTTTGGCACAGAAGATTAACCGAAAACCAACTGCATCCGGAAAAACCACTTCTATCCTAAAGCTGAATCTTGGATGTGATCTTTGCAAGGTTTCAGCTCAAGAGGGGAAGACTTCGTTGGTGGTTCCGATCCTTTCCAATCTATCTCCAAAGTATATGGAAGTTTCCTAAAATAGAGGTACCCCTAAATCATCCATTTTAATAGGATTTTCCCTTATAAACCATCAATTTTTGGGTACCCCCATTTTAGGAAACCCTCATATTGCAAACTGGGCCACTATTAGGATGGACAAGATGTCTGAAACCAACCAGAAACTGATGGTCAACCAATAGGTGTCTCCATGGTGCGTCCATGGCTAGCAAAGCTTTAGCCTTTTCGAAAGCAACATCTCCAACGGCAAATCGGACACACCTTGGACCTTGATAAGGTCCCAAGGTCCTCAGCTTTCAGAGGTGGTGATAGTTGAATCCAAACACCGGCAGCACCCCTAAACAATCTGTGGTGGTTCTTATCCCAGGGATTAGTTCCAACCCAGAAGCCTACCAGGGGAAGAGTGACATCAATTCAAAGCTATCCCAGATGCTTCATGTCTTACTCTGTAGGTTTCCTTGCCAAAAAAAAAGTTTGAACTGTCTTTCGTTGGGTTCGTGCGTTTTTTTTTTTGGTAACGAATGCAGGCCCCCGCGCGCGCGCGCGCGCCCATGCGCGCGCACCTGAACCCCACGATACAATAATGAAAGTTTTAACACTAGCTAAAAGTTAGATGGGATATTCAGAAAACATTTGGGTGATTTTTGATGTACATGTTCAGAAAACATCCATACAACACCTGGCTGTCAATAAGCTAAACTGTTAGGATCTGTTAGGTATTCAGCCAGGCAAAGGTTCTTCTCAGGCCGGCGGCATTCCCATCACCCAGCACTTGGGGCATTTGGGGAGTCATCTTGAGCCCGAACGAGGACTCAGTTGAGGACTCAACACTCAACCGTCGCGAGACAGCTGGGATGACTCTGGGATGACTTAAATAACTTTGATTAATCAATATTAATCAACTATGAAGTGACTTCAGTGCCTCACCAACAAAAACATCTGGTTTAAGCGCAAGAATTCGCCCCTTGAGCTCATTTCATCTCTTTTTCAAAACCACATCCCAAAGAAGCCACATCAGCCACATCCCCTATATCCATCTATATCCCCTATAGACTCCCCATTTCTGCTGGATTTTCCTTGAACCCAGGAATATGTTGCCATCTTCAAGCCTGACACCCCCACAGATCCCACAGTTCGCCCCAGCTTCAACCCAATCATCCCAGGGCTTGCTGGTAGAATCCTCGACTTGTGGCCATCCGTGGCAGCCCAAACTGGGATAGATGAAGGTAACATGATGCAACCATCAAACCAAAACCAGCAAAAACAGATATCTCTGTGTGTGAAGTTGGATTTTTTTGGTGATCACCTTAGGACATGACCGTTTTTCCCTACAGATTTTCCATGATTGTCCTAGTGTGGCTACTTTAGTGTGGAACTAGGCTTCGACTTAGCTCTTGAGGTGCCTGAAAAATCGGGGAATGCCCACTTCGGATGGCCATCCACTATCTAGGCGACATCTTGAATTTATATCATCCTTAAGTTTTAACATGCTTTGACCCCATAGGTTCCCCCATATTTTTCTTGCAAGGTTTCTCAAGGAAAACCTGCTGTACATCACACCATGCCAGCTTTTAACACAATGATGATCCGGGGCCCAAATCAACTCCTTGAGACTCTAGATGTCGCAGCAAGATACTTACACCTGGTACCCACCGGGTATGCGGTGAACTGCGGTGAACACCTTCTGAGGATTGCCAAAAAATCCCATAGTTATGTTAGTTTACCAAAGGCTCATTTTTGTTGCGGATGCCCTGAAACCGAGCAACGTGCGAAGGGAGTGTCCTTTGCTGGGCCCCTGTCCAGCATCACGACGTCTTCAAGCTCCTGGCGAAGGGAAAACCTGCAGGTTTGACCCTCCAATGGATGAATATATTTAGCTGCTAGCTATGGAACATGGCCCATTTACATAGAGGATTTACCGCATCCTAATTTAAAACCCCCCCAAGAAGCCATGGTTTAATTGGGGATTTACATATGTTTGGGACCCTTTGGGACGTGTTTAATATTAGGAGGATGGGATTTTTGAATGTGATGTTCCATAGCAAACTGTTGAATTAACAGAGAGGAACCATCTTGTGTCTACTGGGCCAAAGTGGAACACAGTGGCAAACCACTTGAAAAACCGACAGGGTTTTACCCCTGCAATTTTCAAGGCCATCATCCTCAAGGAGGGGGCCAGTTTCACCTTAGAGCTGGCTTTTCAACTGGTATCCCAGCAGCCCACATCCTTGGATGACTGTCCCAAACGTCCTGTAGTTAATGACTTTTGCGATCATTTTGAGCATGGTATGATGGCATCATGACATGATGGTCGTTGTTGGGCCAACTGGCTAAACCTTTCAATCTCTCCATTTTTCTGAGGGTATCCTCTGGTAATCAAACATGGCTTGCCCGAAAATCCCCTATTTATTTGTAGAAGATGTTTGCCAGATACAACCTCCATTTAGTTCAGGGATTTCCCATTGCGATGTTTCATTGCCGAACAATCGTTCACTCCCTGGTAATCTAACATAACTATGGAAAATCACAACTTTTAGTAGTAAATCATCGAATTAGCTGGTCCATTTTCCAAGGTAAACTGTGAAATCACCGGATGGTAAAACCTGTAGATTTTCCACTGCTGTGACATATAATATATAATCCCCACTATACCATCACATTTATTGGTTAAATCCCCATTGCATCAACATAAGTAAGTAAAACCTCCACAAATGTAAATACCCATTCATATCCCACAAATCTCCCATTCATCCCCCAATTTCCCTGGTAAAATCTCCATTTATACCTTCCGGTGTCATCAAACATGGCTTGCTGGAACATCCCCGAACGAAATGCAGGTCTATGGCTGGGAATTCATCAAACTACATAATGTCATTGGATTGGTTTAAGGGAAAATCTACAGGAAACCATGGTTTTTACCATCAAATAGAGGGGTTTCCTGTAAAATTTCCCATTAACCAATCCAATGATACGAGTAATGGCGTTTTCATTGGCACGTTTGATTTAACCACCACCAGCATCGAGCGCCTTTGGGTGCGGCATCCCTGCCATCAGTGGCACTGTGGCCATATTGGCCTTGATACAACAGAAGTGGGAGGTACATTTGGGGAGGAATTTGTGTCTTAAAAACATATGGTAGATCTATAAACATCCTGAAGTACATAGAATTCAGGAATTTCAAAGAATTTGAAAGATATTCCAATTTTGGTGAGGTTTTTGGACATTTCCATATTCTATCTATCTACTCCAGGGTGACTATATTCATATACAGTATACATATATAATTATAATATATGTATATATATATATATATGGAGAGAGAGTTGAGTCAAGTGATAGATATATAGATGCGGGCAAAGTGCTGATGATTTGGAGAAACAACTGCTTCAAGTGCGATAAATGGACGAAATTGAATTATATGGGTGAAAAAACAGGTTCTAATAAGGCTTATGTTCAAAAGTCGCCTCAATAGCTTTAGCGATCCGGTAACGTAACACGGAGTTCCAAGGCAAGTTCAAAGTGGAGATCACAAAATATCACAAAATATGGCTTGGATAGGGGACCAATCTCCAATATTCAATCGATATCAATCTCACTCAAGCCATGAAACAGTGGATTCTCTGGGCATCTCTGGGCCAGTTGTTTACCAATGTTTTTTAATGTCACCCCAGAATGATATTTCTCGCAGAGTTTCAATGCCACAGGTGTTCTTGAAGAACTCCAAGTAGATGTATCCATTTTCACCTGGAAAGAACGGCGCTCACAAAAACTGGGGTACTGCCGCAGTACTGCCAACTGCAGCGAACCCACACCAATCGATAGCAGGCGATGTCAGCTGAAGAGCTCAAAGGATTTCATCTTCTCAACCCAACTTCCAGTCAACTTTTCTCAGCCAAAGACATCCCCAATTGTTTTGAACAATGGGGCTGTCATGCCAATCTTGTTGGAACTTGTGGGCAAGGTGACTGGGAACAAGCTGCAACAAAACTTTTTGATCCCATCAAGAGTCCAGCAATAAACTATGACACTGGTCTCAAAGTGATCAAACATCACCATGAAATCCATTCAACAAATTTGTGATCCAACTACGCACGAGAGTCATGAGATAACTGGCCCAATATTTTTTTGTTTACCATCAGAGTCCGACATTTCAAATCCCACCCCCCTAAAAAATATTAAACCTTCTCAGCCCAAGAATGGGTGTATCTGAACTTGAGGCTGTTGCATGGCACCCCTAAATCCACTGCTTACAGGGCATTGTCTCGCTTAAACAATTAAACGTAACCATTTTCAGGGCATCCCGAGAATATCAACCAAATCATCCACCAATTGCTGACAAATCTCCCCATGTTGTCGACCATTGGTTGCGAACGATCCAGTACGGCAGGGGGGCGGAGGAGCTGGTGTTGTACCTAAGTGGGAACAAAACCTGCTGAGTGGTGCAACTTGGTTTGGTGTTCCAATGCCCAATAGTTAGCCAAGACTTGCTTTGGTGAAAATTGAAGGTGATGTTTTCCGTTTGTTGATGGGTACTCTCCAGAAAATTGCCACGGATTTGGGAAAACAATGCTGTGAAATAAACCCGGTGTCCGTTGACAATGATCTATAAATGGTGGATGTTCCATTCTATACTTTGACCCCTCTTTATAGGTACTTGGAGGGTCTAGGTAAGTCTTGACAAGCCAAGGGCATTTGGGTGATGTTGAGCGTGACTCGACATTCCCACAGACTATTATTGGCCACAAAGATGGGTTTCTTGCGATAATTAGGTCAATCTACATTTCCCCAGGGTCTGAAAATTTCATCCTAAGATATGCAGTTAGTTTGGATACCTATGAATATCCATGATGAAGGGAAGTGAAATCAAAATCTTGCCGATTGACACCATTTTGAACATCTATAATCCAGGTAGTGGGGATTTCTTTTATCAGTCTTCAAATGTCTTGATTTAATCACCACATGTGTTGGATGTTTTTCTGGCACCATGAGGAGTTCGGATCATGCCTACCAACCAAGAGAGAAAGTTGAACCTATGTCGGACCACACTTTCTGTAGACCCAAAAAAACCACAGGTAACCAGAAATGTTTTGGAGTGTTTTGGATATGTTTCTACTACATCGACATCGCCATATTGTAACAGATTTTTGCGGTTCATTTTTGGGAACTCTATAGTCATGACCTGACCGATGCACCAATGCGGCTGGGTCACCCCGTGAGCTGAGCGGCATGGTCCAAATCATTCCAACCACTACCACCGCATGCCTCGTAGCTTAAAACTCCACCTGCATTGGCTTGGAAACACGCGAAAATCCCATGGTTAAGCGGATTCTATGGGGGTATATGGGATTCTAATGGAATTTATGGGATGCTATGGGATTTTATTGGGTTTTAGTGGATTATATGGGATTTAAGATACGTTTTTGGCTGGTGACACAGAAACCAGCCAAGGGAAGTTTGTTTATATCATGTGGGAAAGCCAATGACATAAACCGAGCATTTTGAGGATGGTTTATATAACTTTATGATGATTTTTCGGGTGGTCATTTGCCCATCCCGGAAGGTGTATTGCATGGAGTTTGCCACATATTTCTATCCCTAAACCTTAATTTTCACCCTTTAAGGATCTACAAATCTTGGCCAATCTAAGGGGTTCCAGAAAGGGGTGATTCTCATGGCTTGTAGGATGAGGATGACCATTTGGCAGCAAATATTCTACCTATACTCCGGTCTGATAGGAAAACCGTTCCAACGTCCGTGCAAGATATTTGTAGTTACAGTCCGTTTGGAAGACTTACCTTTTTGCACAACTGGAATGCCCATGTAGTGCAACATGCGTGGCTGGTCATGGCAAACCGAACTCAAAATCTTCCCTTGAGCCAAGTGGCCCTGCTATTCGGAATTCTCAGCGGTTGCGGGTTTGTTAAGAAAAATGGGGAATACCCTGCGGTAATCAATCATGGCAATAGAAAATTCCCTGTGTAGTTTGATGATTTTCCCATTCAATTGGCCATTTAGTTCAGGGACTTCCCAGCCATATTTGATGAAACACGTTTTGGGATGTTTTGGGTTAAGAAATGCCATGAGATACTCCACTAATATTCCACTATCCCCAGATACCACCACCACAATATCACTATCACCCATTCTTACCCATTCTTGGGTGGAAAGTTAGTACGGGGGAAAATGTGGGTTTCTCAACTGGGGGATCCCCAAAACTGTGGTAGTTTCAATACTAATAACATTCTTCTAATTTTGGATGATTTGGAGGTATCCTTCATTTCTTGGAAACCTCCAAATCAAATCAACCTGAGAAGAGGAGAACGAAAGCCTGGGCTTTTTGCGGTCGCAGTGGACTGGAGTCCGGCAACGGTTGATTTCGCTAGAGCAGCCAACCCTGTGCTTTGCACATCGGTGCTGCCAAAAATGTTTCTTGCTGCGACAAGATGCGAAAAAGCAAGCAAACTCTTTATGTGGGGTTTCCCAGACTGAAAAGAGTTTCCAGAAAACATGGCTTCATGTCCCGGCTGCACTGCGCCCGAGAGATTGGCGCAGTTGCCACCTGCAACATGCACAGTTGATGGTGTCTGTGTAAAATGAGCTAAGGTGAATGGATGGGAACTCTCCGACAAGAAGGAATGGAATAACCACAATAACTCGAATAAGTTGAAAGAAATAATCGGAGGAAGAAGGGGAGGCAAACNCTCCGACAAGAAGGAATGGAATAACCACAATAACTCGAATAAGTTGAAAGAAATAATCGGAGGAAGAAGGGGAGGCAAACTAGTGGAAAAAGTAGATACTCAGCCTCCAAAGACAGAAACAAGTGGCTCTCTCTAAAAAGAAATAACTACAGTAGCAGTAGCAAGTTATTGAGTTCCTTTCGCAGCTACAAATGTATCGNGAATCTGTAGAATTGCGTAGATCTCGGAACTGTTCACACAGCAGCTGAAAAGGGAAGTCAAATGAAATCAAAACAGAGTTGTTTTGACTTTGAAGAGAAGTATTTTCTGCTTCCAATTTGTTTTGAATGCTGCCGAGTTACATTTGAGTGTGTTGCGCCAACAACAACAACAAGAACAAAAACAAGAACAACAAGAACAACGAGAACAACAAGAACAAGAAGAAAAACAAGAAAACAAGAAAAACAAGACTAAGAACAAGAATAAGAACAAGAACAAGAACNACAAGAACAACGAGAACAACAAGAACAAGAAGAAAAACAAGAAAACAAGAAAAACAAGACTAAGAACAAGAATAAGAACAAGAACAAGAACAAGAACAAGAACAACAACAACAACAACAACAACAACAAGAACAAGAACAAGAACAAGAACAAGAAGAGGGATAGCGTCACGCACACTTTTTAAACACACAGTCCTGACTCTTCATTTTTTGTACCAAAATCCCTCAACATGCCTGACTCCCCAATTTTTTCAAAAAATCCTCGGAGTCAGGTTTCCCTTAATTCTTCTCTTTCAAGCTTCAGAAAGCCAACCTGTAAACAACAACAACAACAACAACAACAACAAGAAGAACAAGAACAAGAAGAGGGATAGCGTCACGCACACTATTTAAAACACACCGCCCTGACTCTTCATTTTTTGCACAGAAACCCCTCAACCTGACTCCCCATTTTTAAAAAAAATCCTGGGAGTCAGGTTTCCTTCAATTCTTCTCTTTCAAGCTTCAGAAAGCCAACCTGTAAAGAACGACAAGAACAAGAACAAGAACAATAAGAAAAACAAGAAAAACAAGAAAAACAAGAAAAACAAGAAAGACAAGAACAAGAACAAGAACAAGAATTAGAACAACAGCAGCAACAACAACAACAGTCTTTACTTGGATACTTCCATTAGTCTTTCATCCCTTCCAGACTTGAAAGCTAGGCAATAACTTCGAGGTTAGTCATTTTAATAGTGAACATGTCGATTTACCATCACATCAACTTAAACCCAAAAAGTTCTAGGTACCTCCATATCCTNAATAACTTCGAGGTTAGTCATTTTAATAGTGAACATGTCGATTTACCATCACATCAACTTAAACCCAAAAAGTTCTAGGTACCTCCATATCCTTCATTTAGTTCACATGGTGATTAACCGTTAAACTTGGCCCCGTCCAGGGTGAAGGTGGATTCCGGAACCCGAATTGGAGGATGAGGGTGCCAATGCGTCCAGGCCATGATGGGTGACTTCGGGACGGTTGGAGAAAATGTTCAGCGTTGTAAACCATGGGCTTCTACCATCAAACATATAAAAAAGTGGTGTATAAATGGTAGATANGGTGACTTCGGGACGGTTGGAGAAAATGTTCAGCGTTGTAAACCATGGGCTTCTACCATCAAACATATAAAAAAGTGGTGTATAAATGGTAGATAGTGAGAAAGGTGTATAATTAAAATGAGGTTGTAAAATTATCATAGGAATAATTGTGTATAATTTTTGAAGCTTGAAAAAGAAGAATTGAGGGAAACCTGACTCCCAGGATTTTTTTAAAAACATGGGGAGTCAGGTTGAGGGATTTTTGTAAGAAAAATGNAAAAGAAGAATTGAGGGAAACCTGACTCCCAGGATTTTTTTAAAAACATGGGGAGTCAGGTTGAGGGATTTTTGTAAGAAAAATGAAGAGTCAGGACGGCGTGTTTAAAATAGTGTGTGTGAGGCTATCCCTCTTATTCTTTTTGTTGTTGTTGTTGTTGTTGTTGTTCTTGTTCTTGTTGTTGTTGTTGTTGTTGCTGTTGTTGTTTACAGGTTGGCTTTCTGAAGCTTGAAAGAGAAGATTTGAGGGAAACCTGACTCCCAGGATTTTTGAAGAAAATGGGGAGTCAGGTTGAAGGATTTTTGTACACAAAATGGAGAGTCAGGGCGGTGTGTTTTAAATAGTGTGCGTGACGCTATCCCTCTTCTTGTTCTTGTTCTTGTTCTTGTTCTTGTTGTTGTAGTTGTTGTAGTAGTAGTAGGAGTTGTTGTTGTTGTTGTTGTTGTTGTTGTTGTTGTTGTTGTTGTTGTTGTTGTTGTTCTTGTTCTTGTTCTTATTCTTGTTCTTAGGCTTGTTTTTCTTGTTTTCTTGTTTTTCTTCTTGTTCTTGTTGTTCTCGTTGTTCTTGTTTTTGTTCTTGTTGTTGTTGTTGGCGCAACACACTCAAATGTAACTCGGCAGCATTCAAAACAAATTGGAAGCAGAAAATAATTCTCTTCAAAGTCAAANTGGCGCAACACACTCAAATGTAACTCGGCAGCATTCAAAACAAATTGGAAGCAGAAAATAATTCTCTTCAAAGTCAAAACAACTCTGTTTTGATTTCATTTGATTTCCCTTGTCAGCTGCTGTGTGAACAGTTCCGAGATCTACGCAATTTTACAGATTCGGCAATTCACTACAGCTGATACATTTGTAGCTGCGAAAGGAACTCAATAACTTGCTACTGCTACTGTAGTTATTTCTTTTTAGAGAGAGCCACTTGTTTCTGTCTTTAGAGGCTGTGTATCTACTTTTTCCATTAGTTTGCCTCCCCTTCTGCCTCCGATTATTTCTTTCAACTTATTCGAGTTTTGGTGGTTATTCCATTCCTTCTTGTTGGAGAGTTCCTATCCATTCACCTGACGAGTAAAATGTGTCTGTGGTAGTTGACACGTACAACGTCCACCGAACTGCGCCAATCTCTCGGGCGCAGTGCAGCCGGGACATGAAACCATGTTTTCTGGAAACTCTTTTCAGTCTGGGAAACCCCACATAAAGAGTTTGTTTGCTTTTTCGCATCTTGTCGCAGCAAGAAACATTTTTGGCAGCACCGATGTGCAAAGCACAGGGTTGGCTGCTCTAGCGAAACCAATCGTTGCCAGACTCCAGTCCACTGCGACCGCAAAAAACCCAGGCTTTCGTTCTCTTCACAGCTTTGTCACACACACACACACACACCTTTTTCACACAATCCATTGACATGCGGGGTTACCCGCATCCCATCCAAAAACTCTATACTCTCTGCTTTTGCTAACACTTANCACACACACACCTTTTTCACACAATCCATTGACATGCGGGGTTACCCGCATCCCATCCAAAAACTCTATACTCTCTGCTTTTGCTAACACTTAAAACCCATCAAAATACGGACCAGGGGGGAATCGAAGACCCACCGTCACCAAATTGCTACCTGGCACATCGCCCTGCAAAATGCTCCTCCTGGACACGCAGTTCACCACCTATTTGCGCCGTTTTACGGCGATTTTGCCCGATCTCACCCCCACACCCCCTTATCTCACTTCGTTCGCAAACATCACTTCAGCCTATGCCTACCGGCAGGCTTTCGTAATAGATATGAATAGCCATGAATTATTTACCATAACCTCTGGTAATTAAACATAGCTGTTGAAAATTGCCATTTATAGTAGATTTTCCCATTAAAAATGCTGATGTTCCATAGCTATGTTAGTTTACCTAGTTTACCAGAGGGTAACTATCTTCAACCATCCAACTATAACGAGGATTACTATACCCATTTTTTCACACCTCCAAATTGACGAGTTCACCGCCAGGTTCTAAACCCATCACCTGCATAGAGCAACCAATGCTGCGAGTTCACTGCCACGGCCTAAGTGGTGTGATCCTAGTTAGATCTGCTGTGGTGCGACTGGAACATGTTGGAGCCAATGTTGGAACCATTGTGACCCCGGTGATGTGGAACTGTTGGAACATTGTGGGAACTTGAGGAGGTTGAAACCAGTCTGAGGTTCCGAGAGTTTGAAAGCTCCAAGATCATCCCTGCGACTGCGACGTTCGTACTGGTCTGTTTGAGGACCCTGTCTGTTGCTAAGGGTCAGCCAAGAACACCCACCTGTAGGACAGAAATCCATCCAGCGAAGAACTTCCACCCTCCCTGAAGCCAGTCATTTGATAGACTATCTCATCTCATACTTATAGACTTATAGAATTTGATAGATACTATAGACATGATGTGATGAATCATTATCTCCGTCTATTTTCTACCCCCAAAATTGTATGTTCCACCATCAAATCGTCAGCTGGAGGCCAACACCTGCAAGAGTTTCGTCAACGCCAATCCGGCCAAGTTGCAACGGGACCTAGCTGAACCAGAACCTGATGGTCTCAATCAAAACACGCGTTTTTGATCTGCTTAAATAACTCTGAGATTCATCAACTCATCGACTTTAGATTCTGATCAAAACAAGTCAGAAGACATCCGCAATTTCTCAAAGAAAACAACATCCACATGATTCAGAATGGTTCAAAATGACCAAACACACAAAGAAAAACAACCAGCATCGCAGAAAAATCGCCCAGAAACTCGTCTCAAACTCTCCAGATTTTGGTTCTCGCAAGCAGTGCCAGGAGGACACAAAGGGGTGGCCCAAAGAGCACCGACGACCTTCCCAATCCTCAGATGTGGATCATTGCGGATCCACATGGCATAGAAAATGAAGCCGACCTCCACTCAAAACCTGGAGTCTTTCTTGTTTCCCATTTTCTTGTGCCGTCTATTGAAACTTTTTTGGAGTGGCATCCAAATGCTACCAAAGGGCGGACCAATGATGTGCCTAGGGCAGTGATTGGAGGTGACAATGGGTCAGCAGCTGTGAAGCTGCTGGGTTCATGGGAACAATGGATGGAACCTGTTCTGCTTGGCTGGTCTTGGATATGACTGAAACCCATGGTTTACTGATGTTTCCTGTAAAGTGTGCCAGTTCCAGTGAGAACAGAAACATTCCGAAAACATCTGAAAACCACCCGTATCACATGTTGGAAGACAGGGTGTGCAATGGAAATACGGACCATATGGGATCTTCTGTGGGTTTGTTTGGAACATTTTGGAAATAGATATCATCCAAATCCATTGGTTCATCATCATTGTCCCCTTCCGCAGACGTCCTGGAACTACGCTAAGATCATTGTCCCCACTAAAAAAACGAGTTCAAATGGCCAGTTTATGGTGGTAACCCCCCGCATTCTCAGACCATCCCAGGTGTGTGTCATCACTTTTTGCTGCCGCAGTGGCTGAAATGTCTCAGCATCTGTCCTTACCAAAGCTAGCTGGGTCGGGTTTCCTAAAAATCCGGTGGCCCAAAATCATCCGATCTGATTCCGTGCCATCGTTAAAAGGGGAAAACACGGATTTTGGGGCACCCCAATTTTTGGGAAGCAGCAGTCATACCAATCATTTCTTTCAACGAATTTCGCATCATTGAAGAACTCTCTGTGATCCACGAATAATTGGGTGATGGGCAGAGCTTAAAGCTCTCTTGACAGCCTGATATCCCCATCATTCCAGGTGACAGTCAACACCAAGGGGTGAGAAACACAGCTAAGAGATGCCCAGAGTCAAATTTCGATGGCAAGGTTTGGTGCAGTATTTGTAGTCACATCGATCGTCTGGAAGGTATCCTCCTGACTTTTGGCATCTCAAATCATGGCGACAAGTGAAAATCAGGTTTCTTTGGGCATTTTTTGGAAAAACATTAAATGATATGATGTCATGTCGTTGATGTTCTCATTCTAACAGCTCTATGTGACACATGGCTCTACCCTCTTTCTCGACTCTTGCCTCAGCCCACCGGACATGAGAAAAACCATCGAAAAAATCTGCTCCTTCATAGGGCCAATAGGCCTCTTGGACCAGGCCGACTTTGTTCTTCATGAGGTAGGCTTAGTTGGGATGACCCACTCGGCCGGTCAAGTTTGAGTGTGTTTCGGGATGTCTGTCCCTTAAACTGGCTGAACCATATCACACATGATACAAATGCTATGACAATCATGTGAACACCTGGTGGATAAACCAATGGTCCTTGCTCTCATGACCCGTAGTGGGTTTGAGGTTTGCCCTAGGTGCGTCAAAAAACATGATTCTGAGCTGCCCTCCAAATGGCTACTCGAAACTGGCAATCCCCCAAATAAATGTTGAAACCGTCATTTTCACAACAAAAAACGTACCATTTCTGAAATTCGCCCGTGAATTCCCATCAACACATGATCTTCTCAGTCTTGGGGGAAGTATATAACTCATCCCTGGTGAAATTGCAGCCCATCATCCCCAATTCATGCTTGGAGTCCCTGGAGGTTAGCATCTCCAACAAAAAACATCAACATGCAATATGTTGTAACATTTTTGGTGAACGTGATATGAATACATTAATATACTTATACAATACATCACAAAACCATCATGAACCGCACCATGTTTGCCCGTAACAATCACGCATTTTGCTGGGAAACCGCTGATTTTTGCTGGTCAAACTCCAAGGTTTTGCCGACTTTTCCACTGAGATTTCTGCCAGTGACTGTAGCCATCCACAGGATTGCCACCTCCACAACCATCAGCTTGATCACTGCAGCTGATCATTTGTTGGACCTGACTAGTCTGGGTAGGTAGGTTCGGTAGAGTGGTCCTTTTTCGTGGGATTTCGTGGGATTTCTTGGGGGTGCACAGGGTTTTTTGAGATAATATGACAAACCAATTTGGGTTTGTGTGAGCATTTAAGGGGAAACACACAATAATCCAATGTTCTATCCTCATGTTCATTAGTATTTGATGGCCATTTCGGGAGCATCTCTCATTTTCAGACACACCGGAATGATGATCAACGAATCTTTCTGGGGTAGAATAGGTGAAACTGAAAAAACGAAGTTATTTGCAAAGTTGGTCAGCATCACTAGATCAACTAGATCAACTGTTGGGTTTTATGGGTGGAGGATGGTGGATAGATCTTTGTTGGATGGGGGTAAAAACCAACTTAAGACTGCTGGGCGTTGCTGATACCGCTGCACCCTTTCATCGTCTGACCTGTCACCGGAAACTCCCATCAATTGACGTTGATGGAGGCGTTTCTACTGGCAATTGGATAAAGCAATGATCGATTAAAATTTCACGTCATGATGACTGTTGACCCCTGAATTCTGTTTCATGGTTGGGAGGTCTGTTTGAAGAGCAAATTATATCGACTTGTCACAACTTTCGTGGCTTCCAGTAGTCTGTATTTGACAAACCGGCGATTTACCAGTCGAGGTTGACTCCAGTTGGGCTTATGGCCAACCTCAAGGGGTCTAGTAGAACGGTGTTTGAAGCACTGTCACCATGAGAAAATCCCCTGATTGCTTTCCAACAGTCCAGAAGTCCAAAAGACTGATCATCCGCATCATCAATGCCTAGTAGATCTGTACCCCAAGTAGTTCGCAAATGTTTACAGCCTAGGGGTGTATTGATCCCATCTCCCTGATATTCCAAAACCCCATATGTGGGTCAAAATGAATAGATCATAATGGATCCAATACCAACTCAGAGAATGTAGGGTGCTATCGAAATTTTGGGAAGGGATCCATTCAGCCTTTCGTGAAATGTCCTGAGTTTCACATGATTTCCCAGAATACCCTCCGGTAATCAAACAACATGACAATAGAACATCAACCATTTAGTTCAATAGCTTCCCCAGCTGCATCCTCTTAGTTCGATGATTTTCCCAGCTATAAACCTCCATGAAGTTCAGGGATTTTCCAGATTTGATGACACGCATCGCCAGGGTTTAACGTTGCAACCCAAATGGCCGAAAACAGCTGCGAGTATCCCGGGGGCCCTCCATCCTGCCATAGGGTGTACCTGGATGGCTGCGGCCAAATGGCGAGAAGCAGAGGGAGCTGGGAATCGGAAAAACTTGTAGAATGACGATTCTCTCTCCGTATTTTCACTGATAAAATAGGGAAGATAGTGATCATCATGTAAATATCTTACGAGTAACATATCTTACCCTCTGGTTATTTAACATAGCCATGAAAACTCACCTATAAATGGAGGTTTTAATGGGAAAATAATCCAAAATTAACCATTTTCCATGGCTATGTTAAATAACCAGAGGGTAACATATCTTAATCTCTATCATGGTTGCTGTGTGGAACCGCTCTGCCTGGTTGCCCTTCCCAATTTGCTCACACCATTTTTTTCAGCCGTGGATGGGGATGGGGACCGGAGAAGTTGTGGGATCACTATAATAATTAGATCATTTGCCATTGATTTCGGTATAAATCACAGTATGTTCACTATAATTCTTCATTATCATGCATGAATCACTTTAGAAAAATCTCATTCACCAGGTTTTTGAGATCATGTGCTATATTTTCACGATATTTCTCTCCATGTTTTTCTGATTTCATCCATCCCAGGTGTGTTCCCAGGGATTGGGGGCGCATGGATTCCACCTCCTGTGCCGTTACGAAGGCCCAGCAGGCGCCACAGGATCCCTGGTTCTTCACGGGGCTCACTGCCTGGGGGCGGGGATTTTGCATCTTTTTGCTTATGGGGGTTGAGAATGTACCCTCTGGTAAGCTAACATAGCCATTGAAAATGGCCATTTCTAGTGGATTTTCCAATGAAAACTGGTGATTTTCCATAGTTATGTTAGTTTACCAGAGGGTAATTGGTATAGGATATGAAAACCTATGAAAATCCCAAGCAGATTGCAACATATTTTTTTCCTTCCGTTCCAGTCATCTCCACATCTGCTTATGAAGAGCTTGGTTTGAAGGCAAAAAATGTGGTCATCCCCTTTGATTTCTGCCATGGTTTGGGATTTCTGTGCCTGGATTGGTCTATATCTATCATATGTGTCATGGAGTATCAGTTGCAATGTCTTTTTCATCAATCATAACTAGTGACGTTTGGCAATTAATCTGGATAACTTATACTCATTCTATTTTGGTATAGTTACCCATATTAAGCATTGTTCCAATTAAATGTTTATAGAACCAGCCATGCTGGTTTCCATAGATTTTCCTTCGCATCCTGAGGTGCCAAGGGAAACCGCTCCAAAAAGAGGTATTGACGATACCACCTTTACTTGAAGGTCAAAACATGCACTCACAAAAATATACAAAACTCATATGCATTCATATTCCAATATGTTTCATGCTTCTTTCCATGCGGTTTTGATATGATTAAAATTGATCTAAGATATGCAATAAACAACGTTTTTTCTGCTGAACCCATCTTTCTAACCTGCTCTCCATCCTACTTTCTCGCAGCAAAAAATTCGCTCCGCACGTCTCAGGACCAGACGCGGGTCAACCGCCAGTTGATTGCTGGAGGTTCCGGTGTCTTTGGCACTTGGAAAGCCGTAACATTCAGCTCCTCACCGTTTTTCGGCAACTTGGACCATTGGAGGATCTTCTCAAGAATCACTAGAAAAAATGAGGTCTTGATACAGTTGAACCAAGCAAAACATGGGATTTCATTTGATTTCATGGAATCTTGCCACTTCACCGGCACTTGCGGCAGGAAGAAGGATCTTCACAGTAAATGTCCCAAAATATGGGATCTAATGGGATGATACTTCCAACTTTGCAACTGGAACATCATAGAACTAAGAGTTATAAGATGTTATCAGCCATTCTATGGGATATCCTTTCTTGGTGACTTAAGAGCCAGGCCTATTCAACACTAAATGGGATGATCCTCCTTCGCGGCTTTCACCCTTTGATTCCAGAAAGGCAAATGGTGGATGACAAAAATGACCTTGCAAATTTGACCTCGGAATTCTTGATCCGCTGTTTTTTTGGCTTTTTTTGCCAGGGAAAATTCAGCGCCCTTCCCATCAGGCTTTCGATCCGAGTCTCTTTGGCTGCGGATCCTAACGGTTCCTGCCTCAGCTGCTGGGATTCGCAAATTTCCCCAAGGATCAACCCCAACTCCTAGGGTTTGACTGTCTGGTGGAGGGAGTGGTGAGCTGAGTTATAGGTATATTCATATTCCCCCGCAAAAAAGGGACACCTTGCAGAGTTACGAATTGAGTTTCCCAATATTATATAATATAATATATATATTCTAGCTATAACAATAAAAATAAAATATATATAATATGTTTATAGTTTAATTTACATATGATAGATTCATAGTTGCAAGTTGCAACAAGTAAAACCCACCATATTTTCCCCACATTTTTTCCTAGCATCAAGATCCCAACCGCAGCCAGAGGAGCAAAAACACATCAGCTCTGAGGCCGCGAAGAGGCAACTCTTCAGCATAGAAATCGGAAAAACCTGGAACCGAAACTCGACATGGAGGTTTCCTGAAATAGGGGTACCCCCAAATCATCTATTTTACTAGGATTTTCAATTATAAACCATCCATTTTTGGGTACCCCTATTTCAGGAAACCCCCAGATGTTTCTGCAGTACCAGTGTGGAGTGCTTGGGTCTGGTGTAATGTGGGTAAAGCAATGCCATAAACCAGCCCTTTGGGAATGGTAGGCATACCACCTATAAATGGTGAAATTGGGGATGGTTTATGGCAT
Organism: Symbiodinium sp. clade C Y103; assembly: GCA_003297045.1. Lineage (NCBI taxonomy): Eukaryota > Dinophyceae > Suessiales > Symbiodiniaceae > Cladocopium > Cladocopium sp. clade C. The sequence goes on from BGPT01000012.1 coordinate 324,797, forward strand.
AGTTTTACCATGCTTTACCGAACATTGGTGTTTGAAAGTAATCATTCACATCTGATTTTTGAAACCAATTACGCGATAAACGTATAATATAGGTTTGTCCCACAACGAGGGATACCCACGGATACCCCATTTCATGGCCATTTGAAAACCGCAATGATTTCCATAAGCATGAAAGCTGGTGCATGAGGATCATGAGACTTTGGGTACCATATTTTCAGAGGAATTAAGCCAACACTGCAAGAGTGAACCCCTTAAAAGTAGATAATAATGAATGGTCAAAATTCTTTGCGATAAAAGCAGTTGCTGGTAGTTCCTAAAGCCTTCACCTACCTCTGTCCATTTGTGCTGTTCAAAAACAGCACTTCTGGATGTTTATACCCACCATGTATAGGGTCACCGAGATGGGAAGTTGGCTTTTTTATGAAGCCGGTATTCGAGTGCTTCCAAGCAACTATTGATCCCAAACGCATCGCCTCGGATAGTGATGGAGTCTGGCTGGTTTGTAATGATTCACTGACCGGAAACTCATTGAAATGTTGGCCACTGGGGGTGATTCCCTACAAGTCCCGTTTGGTATGCGAAAACAATCCTGTTCATGTTTGGGTGGTCCAAGTGTACTTTTTTTCCGCCCATCCTTGAAATGGCTGCCACCTTTGATCGTGGGATATCTCAGGACACAGTCTTATCAAAAATGGCCTGTGCTTTCAGTTCTAAATAAACCGAACTGTTTTTTCTAGATGGTTTCAACAGGATCAAACTACAGCCCCTCTAGCACTGAATTGTGTATACAACAAAATGTTGCTGTTGTGAACAATTTGCAGTTCCAACATCCAAATTAGTTTAGCAATGTTAAGCAAAACGCTTTGGCAGACTCAACAAGTGTGGCATCTTCGAATGGTCCATCATTTTTTGCCAGTTCTTCATGTTCTTCTGCCCCTTGTGTTGCTTCTACGCCCCATGACCTTGGCTGCTCCAAGTTATAAGATGGTTTTCGCATCCCATTCAACTGGTAGTCTTTAGGGGCATCTAGACCCTGTTTTTAATTGCTACATCCCACTAGCTATTTTGGTTTGGTGGCACTCGGCAACGTTTTCGGTTTTCGATGCGTCCACAGTGCCCTAAACTATCCAAAATTTGTGGGATGTGAGTTGATGAATCTGGGCGATTTTTAACCACCTTTACTATGGTTGATTCATGAATCCCGACAGACTTGGTGGTTCATTCCATTTAGAAAGTAGGTGATGTGCCTAGTAAGTGGGATAAAGGAAGATTAATCATTGATCCCCCACCTATCACTGGCTTGTATCCTACCTGCTAAATGGATCCAAATGGGATGAACACACCCTGGATTCATCATTTTCACCTTCAAGGAGCTTAGAACCCCACCTCTGCCGAGGTGTTGCGACCGCCTGCGGGGAGCAAGTTGCAGGAGTTACCCCCAAGACAGGATTTTTCTGAGTGGGGTAATATGGTAAGCCCCTTGAAACCACAAAAAGGAAACAGATTCAAAAGATTTCAAAGGCCAGATCTCAAGCCGGTAATGGGGACAAGAAGGAAGGCAGATTGGATAGTATTGGGTGCACACGGATTGAGTCAGATCTGTCAACTCCTCAAGACATATGATATACGACAGGAAAGAGATGACAGGCAAGTGAAATGAGATGTTAGATAGCCGTGGTTTTCACAGAGAATTTCGATAGAGCTGAGTTTTGGTAGAGATAAGTTTGGGCAAATTCACTAGAAAAGTTGGGTGAATAGAATGTGGGTTGAATTCAATTTCATACAAACGAGTTTGATACAAAAAAGTTGGATAGAGGTACGTTTGACAGAGCTAAGTTTGATAGAGGCAAGTTTGATAGACATAAGTTTGGCGAGGTAAATTTGATAGAAATGAATCTGAAAAGGGGTACAGCACAAAGTGCCGCACCTGCCACTCCGAGCTCAAGGTTTGCATCATGGTATCCAACTGCCAGAAGCCGGTTCTTCCCGAAACATATCACGTGGCCACTTGGAGGATTATGCCCCTTACGGATGATCCTACAAGTAGACTAAACTCAAATGCGACATGAAAACCCGCCTGAAGGATTGTTTGAAATTTTCAAATCGTTGGTGCTGTTCTTCAACACCGTACAGCCGTCCTGAGCGAATGGCACATTCTTCAAACCCGCCCTGCGCGGTGTTTTTGCTGGACAACCTCTACCACCATTTCTGGCAAAAAGAAAGAAACATCATCCCCTCCAACCCTCCTAAAGTCAAATCCCACCTTTGAGCCCACTGGTTGAGTATTGATAGTATTGGATCGATTGATTTTCGGATCCCATATGGGATATATTTGAGATTGGGAAGCGGTCATTCAACCGCCAGGTCCGTATACCCTCAGAGAATACGGATTAAAATAACAAGATCCATCATGATCCATCACTGCTGGTCATATGTTGCAGTCCCTATTGTTGACATCTATCCCCACTCTTCTTCAGATTTTCCCACTTCTCAATGTTCCTTGAACCCCAGCGTTTCCAAGCCATCCTTTCAAAGCCGACACTTCGCCTCCAAACAACTCCAGACGTGATCGTTTTCCCCGTTCATATTAAACATCCCCCCGGAAACCATGGTGTTTTAGTTGGAATTTTACCCATTTCTGATGAGAGGTTTCCTAAAATGGGGGTACCCCAACAGCTCGATGGTTAATGGACAATCCCAAACAAGAATGGATGATTTGGGGGCACCCCCGTGACTTTGGAAACCCGAAGTAGACCCATTTTGCAGGGCGTTGGTTTCTCTGGGTAGGTTCCCAAGTCGTCCCATCCGACATGTCGCCATACTCCAAAAGAAAGACTTGGTATTTGGCCCACAACCTCGGTTCCAGGTAACCCATGGCTGGAAAGCGCCTGAAATCTCCTGAATCAACTGGTTGTTTTTTTCCTTTACAGTGGTGAAATGTTGAAGAAAAGTCGTAGGTGCAAAACTGCGAAACCAGGTTGTTATCGATGTTTTTGAGTTTGGGTCTTCAAAGCATCTACAGGTTATGGCAAAGATCGGTTATGGTGAGCTTACTAAGACCCAACATAACCCAACAACCACTCAGAAGTTCCACTTCCGGAAATCCAGAGTTTGTACTTGGAGCGTTTCATCTTGACATTTATTTCAGTCAATTTTTCAGTGGGATGACCTGGGGCATGGGATTTTCCGAGCTGTCATTGCTTCCAGTGTTACACCAAGGTGTCCCATAGCCAAGCGGCAGATCTTCTGTGGGCACCTTCCAGGAATCATTGCCTTGTCAGGGCCAGTGCATCCCCAAATGTTCAGGTTGAGGGAAAGAAAACATTCACCATTGAAGTCATTTAAGAAGCTGGACTACCCTGATGTTCTTTGATTCTTCATCGCTTTGGAGGTAGTCACCCACTATATCTGGCTGAATTATTGTACATAGCTGAAGCTTGCGACCATTTGGGGATGCTTCGCCTTGTACAAACCATCATTCCACTGACGTCACGACGTGAGGTCATGATCAAATTCATCCAAATCATATACCCTCTGGAGAATCAAACATGGCAATGGAGAATCTCGCCCAGCAAGATAACCTCCTTTTTTGCTTTGGTGATTTTGCACTTCATTAAACACGCCGGAGGGGTACCCAACCAGAATGGCGATAAAAAGTGGGTCCCTACTTCACATTTTTTTTGAAGATTGACCACCGGATAACCACTAAGATTTCACCAACATTCCCAACTATCATCATCCCCAACTTATTTCTAGCCATTATCACCCACTGTTATTCATCCAATTTTCTAAATACCCATGGATTGCGATTGTTATTCATCCCAGAATCTTGAATGACAATGATAATTGTTCAGATTGTTCACATGTATTTTTACAACCTATTACTTCCCCTCCCATTATTACTAGCCATTAAACCATAGTTGCCACCGGATAGCCAAGGTTGAGGGGTTCACAGCACCATCTCCAGGCTCAGGCCAAGCCTGGTTGATATTTCGCCGAGAACTGCAAGGCATGCAACGCACAGTCGCCATCCAAACATTCATCCGTTGTATCTGCCTGGAGGCGAATTTAGAGGTTTCTGAGATGTCAGTGGCAAATCTAGGGCAAAACGTATGTGAAAACATTGATTAATCAGATTAATCCAACATTCAGAAATGTACTATTAAGTACTGGTTCAGGGGTTGAAGACAATAAAAGGGACCCCCACTTTTGACCATTTAGCCAACCGATTCCCAATAAATATGGTTGTAGATGGTTGTAGCATGATGGTGTTGCATGGGTCACGCATCGATCTCAGCTATATTTGTCAAGAGAAGCGCCAACATATTGAGGCTTGCTGAGGAACCATATTTTTTATACAAAAATACCTGGGTTGCAAGTCACAAATTAATCCTTCCGGTCGGCTTTCCCATGAATTTCCAATTTTCCCACGCTTTTCCCATGGTTTTCCAATGGTTTTCCCCGAAAAAAACGTCATGTACCCCCCACCTTGGCCCAGCTCAGACTTCTCAAACAGCCCAGTCCGCTCAGTGCCACGAAGCGAAACCATCTGAGAGAAGCTGCCTGCGGGGAGAATCCACCGAAAAAACGGGGGAGAGTGGAGGTTGTTTTAGGTTGAAAGCAGGGAAAACCATTTAGTAATATGAATTCGAAATATTAATGATCACTTAATTGGGTGAATAATCATTGACCATTGATTCTAATAATGGTTGTAATATGTTGTAATAATCAATATGTTAATGGATAGTAAATGATAAAAACAATCCGAGGGGAAGCAATAGGTAGTAATACTGAATGTTAAAAATTGTCATTACCATGCATGAATCAAGATCAATGGGATGAACAAAAATTGGGGATGAAGAACAATGGGATGAATAACAATGGGGAAGGATGGGTAGCAATAATGAATGACAATGGATAGTAACGACAAGAACCGTGGAAAGTGGAAAAGCGTTTTTTCTAGCAATGTCTTTGGGATCGTGCTTAATATATGTGAATGGAATGGTTGGTGTTCATGGTACTTCCCAACAATGGTGGATCATTTGTATCTTGAGCCAACCATGGCCTGATGAGAGAATCCACGGGAAAAGCTCTTCTTGACAAGTTTTTTCTTTTTAATCCTCCAGCTCCTGAAAAGACCTTTGCTAACTGTGGATCATCATTGTGATATTTGAAATGAATAAAACATGGAAGTTGAAACTACCACGGGGCAGTGTGCTGCAGAAAGATGCTGCAGCCATGTTCGGTTTCCACAGGGTGATCATCTTACTGCAACCCACAGATGTCGAAGTCAAATCCCGCAACAATATGACAAGAGTGGGACATTTTGGACGATTATGGAAGATTACTTTTGCATTCTTCCTGGGATTGCTATACATCATCTTGAGGTATCAAACTTCAAATCATTGATGGTTTCCTACCGAGCAAGCAGCCATTTGGAGGCACCAGGGGCCTCATCGCAAGGAGGACCTTGATTTTCCAACACCCCGCACCTATTCATTTGTGAAACTTCATCCTATCAGGAAAAAAACGTGACCCATGCTAGTGTTACTTGTGAATTGTAGTATCGCGTGTTTTCAGACACTGAGAGATACTTCCAAAACCCGTGGGTTTTGCGTGTACATCGGAAAGCAGTCTGGAAATGCCCGACCATCGGCCAAGGCATTGTAACTGTCGCAGCGGTCAGCCATAGCAGACAAGTTCTGCTGAAATTTCTTGAACGCGGCCGAGGGGTCTTTCGCCGGCACCGTGGGCTTGGGAAAGAGATGTGTCCAATCAACGTCTTCTCCAATCAACCTGAGAAAATGGAAAGTGCAGAATATGCTTCTTCTATGGGGCATGATAGGCATGCTAAATAAAATGTAGATGAGCATGTAGATAAGTTATATTTCTTGTTATGGAAAACCAATGCCATAATCTGTTGGGTATGTTTCTTTTTTTTTTTGGTTGACATCTTTCAACCGGAAAAAACAAGGGTCGGGAAAGGTCGGGAATGGCTTGCTGTGGTGGTCACCACAATGAATCTTGTGGGCAATCTACATGTAGATGTAGATCAGACATGGGATACCAAAAGTGTAGGCCTACATAGGTGATCTTTTGTATTGAACCATCCTTTTTTTGGGGGGCCAAATTGATCAGCACCAAACTTCATCATGGAAATTGGTTTGAAAGCAAGATAACTGGGGAAAAAGAACATGTGTCAGTAAACACGTTCCCCAGTTTGGGGATGCCTCCCCTAATCCTCACTATAAACAGTATAGTGACCACCCATCAGCCATGGCCAGAAAACCAGCAGAAAAAGCCACGATGAAATCAGAAACGGGGTATATCCAATGCTAATCCGGTTATTTCATCGAGGTCATAGCTGTAAATTCCTATCAAAAACATATGTCCAACTGCATCCCCTTCTCCTGGTAGCCACGATAAGTTCCAGTCATGGAAAAATCGTCAAAGTTTCCCGCGAAAAAAACATATCCTAATGGTATGAAATGGATCAATGGTGGCTTTTCCCATACGTATATAAGTTCATGATATACTCCATATACAAATTACGGCACGTTATCCAATAATCTCCATCAATTCCGGTTTAGCCTCAAGTTTTGAAGCCCAAGATCTCAGCTCAAGATCAGGCCAAAGATTTGTTATTTTTTTTTGGCATATCCCTTGAAATTCAACCTTTACATAGGCCTTATACATGTTAGGTACCTCCAATAGATTGGTAATGTCAACCCTGGATTCATAGACCACGGTTTATCAATCCAGGGTTGACACAAATAATGCACATGCAAATCATCGAGCTACATGGCAAGTCATAGATAAATCATTTTGCACATTTTATAAGTCATAGATTTAACCATGATTTAATCATTGTCCAGTTCTTTCAGTCAGTTTACATGAGTTTAAAAGACTACAGCAGCCGGTACAATGGCAAGCTTGGCCAATGGCCATTTCGGCGGCCAAGACACTTGGGCATCGGCGTTGAAGTGAAGGACATGAGTAAAGCCTGGGAGGTGGCCGTGGTCTTCGTTCCAATCATATCTCCAGGGAGCCACTTGAAGGCGGTCCAGGAGACATCCTGCGGCAATTTGCTCGTTGTGAATAGCAAATGACCAGCCTATTTGGGAATCAAGGATGATCTTATGATTGAAAATTGGGGTGAGTTGAAACTATGTTGATCTTTACAGGCAAATATGGTGGTTTTATAGAAAAGGTAGTGATTCATGATGGAAAATCTTCTATGTGGGTCCAATTTCATTGGTCCCGTATTGGGTTTACCTCCTTTAAAAAAGATAACAGCAGGTCTTCAACAATCTCCACCTACAAAGGTTGGCATCATTTTGATTTGTGACCAATCCCCTTCTGGCAGTCTGGAAAAAAACCCGCGGCAATCGGGCAGGCATTTTGTGTTTCAATCTGCCCCCGAATATCATTTGAATATCATGTGATTAATTGATTCTTAAATGTCCATGTTGAATATCAACAATTGAATTCGTGTAAAGAATAGGGTCGTCAAATCAATTGGAGTACCATGATATTCCTCATTAAAATAGTGATACATTTCGGGTATCCCATGGTATCACCTATTTTTAGACTAGCCACCTGACGTTTTAACTGGATAAAATTCTGTGGTTTGATCCCACGGAGAGATATTACCATCATCTTAAATACCCTCCGGTAATTCAACATAGCTATGGAAAATGGTCCATTTAATTTATAGTTGATTCACCTACTAAACATACGCAGAGATTTTCATAGCTATGTTAATTTATCAGCTATTTAATGATTTATTCAAAATGGTGATATTCCATAGCTATGTTAATTTGCCAGAGCGCAACATGAAAAATCAAGTCAACTCTCTTTCTCTCTCCCTCAGGGTTGATAATTCCTTTTAATGGAATTTGATCATCACATATAATTATAGCTGTGACCATTTTTCTAATTTGATTTAACCACCAACAATGGTGATATCACATGATATAACCTAGAAATGATGGTTGATAGTTGATTGTAATCAGCAGCACCAAGTCATAGAAAAGTTGGAAACCTGGACATATGTGGTAAATATCATCGAACTACCATCCTGCAAGCACTGTTCAGCAAATTGCTTGCGGATTACGCTAGGGCAAACTAAGATATAGATACAGAAAACCCATGGTTTCCCTCGGAAAATGATCTTCAAATATCACACATATTCACAAATAATGGGTTTTCCACTTCTTTTTGTATGTTTACGGGAGGGCTATAGAACCACCAGCCAGGTCCTTCCCAACATTTCCCTGTCCTGGGCATAGACTTCCACTGCCCCGAATTGCTCGTGACCTGCGAGCGCGTTTGAAAGGGGATACCCAAAGAATGGCCATTAAATAGGAATAAATTTGATAATACACCCGATAAATGATTGGATTGTGGGGTACCCTAAATTGTCAGAAAAACCTGCATTGTTACATGTTTTACTGGGAAAGAATGAATGATAATGTATGATGACTAACACATATCAAACACGGCTGGAAATTCCGTTGGGTTCCTGAATTTGTATGAATTTGTGAGGTCGTTTGACTTCGCTCGAGATTATCCCTTGCACAACATATCCATTCAGGCAATATTTCTTTGGAAAACGAGGACGCATGAATGCATGAAATTGTACGTATCTGTATCGGTACCTGCAAATATGCAAAACAACAAAAATAATGTCCCTTTGATGAGGAATACATAGGAATACTAATTTACGAACATATCAAAACACATGTATAATATCAGTTGTCTTTAGGCAAATGGAATATTAAACAAACTTCACTTGTCAGTTTCCTCAGGTTCTACCACGTTGTACCTCCATTTTCAACGTATCCAGGCTTGGAAAACTAGAACTCGACCTGTGAGGTATCAGGTCGCAGCTCATCGAGGAGGCTAAATTCACTAATGTGGGTAAAACAATAATAAACCACCCATTTGGGAATGGTTTAAACCACCTATTTATGGTGATTTGGGGGATGGTTTATTATTGTTTTACCAACATTAGCATTATTCATAGCAAACTTGCGATCCACTAAAATCCACTAGAGCTAAATCAACTTGAGGAAAGTAAATCGCAAGTTCATAGCTCTCTTCACTTCGCACTCCTCGCGAGACTGATGAAAAAATGATGAAAAAATGCCTGGGGGTTTCCACTCCATGAGGGGTTCCCCTAAATCGTCCATTTTCGAATCCGGATTTCCACACCAACCAGCTATTGGGGGGATCCCCCACGACTATGGGGGCACCCCCAGCCATATCAAGCCATAGCCGAAAATTTTGCTGACACAAGCTGCGGCCAGCCTCCAGTAACGGCCCAAATTAGGCTCGCTAACCATTTCACATAGAAGTAGTATGCGTCATGCGCACTTGCCGTGTCAGAGACCTCAAAATAGGCAGGGAAAGCATGGGAAATTCACTGGTTAGCTATGCCATGACGGCTGATCAACATGATCTACACGATCTACAGCCCCAAAATGAAGAGATCTCATACATTTCATACATTTTGCCAGGGTTTCTGGATTCGAAGTCTTTGGGTGGATTGCTGATCAACATCCTTCTCGATATCCTGGGAGTTGCAATTATAGCGGAATCACCTGCACATGACCCATGTTGCAAAGGTTTCAATTTCCAAGGTGCTAAATTTCAAGGGGATACGCTGAACGTTTTCTTCACGTGAAATATGACACTAAACCCTGACAGAGAGGTTCCACTTCCAGTTTTCACACCACTCATTGGCTTCAATCCCAGCCTATGAACATGCCTACTTCACTCACCCTGTGCCACCCTTGATGAAACCTTCCAGTAAATCATCCCAAACATGCCCAAAAATGAGTGGTATGTCTACCATCCCCAAATACCAGGTTTATGTTATTGGGTGAATCCCATCTTGTTTCAGGATATCACCATTAAATCATCATTTTCATGGTAAACCCCACCAAATCCCATAAAATCACCATAAAATCACCATTCTTCCTGGCAAATCACCATGAAATCACCATTCTTCTTGGTAAAATCACCATCAAATCACCATTCTTCATCAGCCCATTCTCCAAGTGACGGTGGAAATCTTCGGCACGGCCCGTTTCACACTGTCGGGCGCCGCTGAATTCAGCTTGTCAAAATATTGGGTCGCCATTGCTGCTAACTCTGGGTCTCTTGCGACATCGTCCTTCCTCCAAGATGACGAAGAAGATGAAGGTTTCGAAATTTTCCAATCCGTGAGGGTACACCATTTATCATCAATTTTTCTGGATTTTCCATTATCAACCATCCAGCTATTGGGGTATCTCCATGCACGGAACCCATGCAAAGCTATAGCAGGGTCTGGTTATTGCCATGGATCAACATGTCAAAGTTAGTTGAACTTGGGAGCGCCTCTTGATATTTGATGATTTCAGATGAAATGATTCTGTTTTGATGGCTGCCAAAAGCGGACAAACACTGCCCCGACGGGCCTACGGGGCCTGCTGTCAAAAAAACTTAGATCCAAATGACTCAGTGACTTTTTGACTTCTCATTTGACAGTTCCCCAATCTTGACACCGGATGACACCGGCCCACTGCGACAAAGTCCTGGCATAGTAGCAGGCCAGGTAGTCTTCAATGAAGGTCTCGTAAATTTCCAAGAGATCATTTACCTGTCTCCAATACTCAGTATCCACACCTGTTCCCTTCAAATGATTCACATAGTCCGCCATGTTCAGGAGCGGCCCTCCTCACAAAATCACACAAACTGACAAGAATCAACACAGCAACATGGGCAAAGATGTGCTAAGTGGGGTCCAATCGTAAGAACATGTAGCATGTAAGTGCCGTGTAGACCATCTGCCTTACCTATAGATTTACCAGCCAAATAGTGCTGAGTTTTCCACGACTTTCCTGTAAGACTTCTCGAAAAAACCAACTCCGGAAAAACACTTGCGAGCTGCAGGTTCTACAACGTTCTACAACCGCGCCCAATCAACTCCATTAGTTCGCAAAGCCCATAAAAACGGTCCATTCCGAACAACGTTCGTCCGAACGGTCCTTCGGCCCGCGGAACGTTTTCTCCACACTTCATCAAGTAGGGTGCCGCACTGAAGGCCAGGGACATGCCCTTCTCGGTGAAGGCAAAGCATCTGTGGTCAAAATGCCATGGAAAATGGCGAGTCAATGAAGAACATGTGGAGGAGGGGCAAACTGTCATCAAGAATCCCCAAAATCACCAGTTTGATGATTTTTGATGGCTGGTAGGTTTATACTCCCTAAATGGTAGTTGCTTATGGCATTGAATCCAACATTAATAGGGTTGTAAGAAGGGCTCATTCACAACAAAACAATTCTATGATTGGTAAATTTACATATTCACACATAAAGCAAAAAGAAGCTGGGAATGAGGGAATGCAAGTAACTACACCATACTACACCATCCATCTGGGAAAATTGTCTTACTTGTCAGATTAGAACATACCCCCCAAGGAATTTAACGTAGCTTTGGAAAATGGCTAGTGCGTACATGAGTTACCTGTTGAACATGGTCATGTATCATAGTTACGATAACGTTAAAATACCAAAGGGTAAGTCCGCTATGGGGAATTTGTTTATCATACCCTCTGGTGTTCGAACATAGCAATAGAACATGTCCCAGTTATCCTCTGGTAAACTAACATAGCTATTGAAAATGGCCATTTATAGTGGATTTTCCCATGAAAAATGGTGATTTTCCATAGTTATGTTAGTTTACCAGAGGGTCCACCATGGCAGGTTGGATGATTTTCCACTCTCCGGCCTCGGACCCATGGATCTGGGAGCAGTGAGATTAAACTTGGCGTTGTCGTTGATGGAAATGGTTTGATACCTTGGATCACTGGATTGGTTTAAGGGAAAATTTACAGGCTTCTAAAGGGCTGGGCCTTTTCCCACACTTGATATCAAAATGCCTTTGGAAGTCCATGATGTTTCAGACTCCCCCTTTTGTTGGGGAATCCACCAACAAAATTTCGTGGTACACTTCTCGATTTGTGCACCTTCACCAGGCTCAAGGCATATTTACTGGGGCTTCTTCTTCACATCTTTGTACATTCGAGACATCATGGTCGATGTCAGCCCCTTACCTTTGTGCTGGTGCTGAAAATCATTCCATGGATTTTGAACAGAACGTGTTGATCGTTCCACCACGGATCTATCAGCATCATTCACGGCGTCGCTCGCCATTGAAGTGCTGCCTACGCCAGCTACGCCACTCAGAGATGCCGCAGCCGCCTGCTGCACTTGCGAGCCCGATCGTCTTGTCATACTTTGTGTGGTAGTGCCCATGGTCGCGGAGCCATCCGCAGCGCCGCATGATCCGCTGCTGCTGCCCGATTGTGATGGCATACTCAAAGTCATAGAGCCCGCTGCAGTGCAAGATCCGCTGCCAGTGCCCGATTGTGAGGACATTCGCAAGGTTGTTGATCCAGCATCATTGCGAGATCCGCTGCTGCAGCCCGATCGTGATGTCATTCTCAAAGATGTAGCATTCTCATCTTCCGAAACCACGATCACACTTCCATCATCCGAAGATTCTGATTCACTTCGCCTCTTGCGGCGTTTGGCATCCTCCTCCGACACCTTCAATCTCTTCAGACAACACACCGACACACGATGAAGAACTTGTCCAAGTGAGATTGCTCCCATGGTCATCAGAATGACACCAAGCACCCAAAGCAGAGTAAACTCCTCCTTGGACAACTTGTTCTCAGAAGTGTTCATGTTGTCAGTTGATGATCCCTCCGCAGTCGCCAACAGCACACTTCCCAACACCATGGCTCGAACTGCAATGTTGTTGTCACCTCCTCCTGAATCTTGAGTTTCATCTCGCAAAGAACCCGTTGTGGCACGATGCTGAAATCCCAGATCTTCTACAAAGCGAAAAAACGCTTGTCCAAGAAGAGGCTTTGTGAGGCCATCTGCCACAAGCTCCGTTCCTCTCAAATGGAACAACTTCCAAACACCACCAGGGGCCACACCATCCAATGCTTCTTTCAGAAACGATGATCTAACCCTGAGATGTCGGGTTCTCCATGAAGAAGTACCAGTGCCGTGGGCCATTGAGATCGCTGCTGCATTGTCTCCATACAGGATCTTTTCAAGTGCGCTCGCAGGTTCATTGAGCATGGAGCAAATCAAGGCCTGCATGGCCCTACCAGCTTGAAGACCTTCACAGTAAGAGACCAATTCGGACTCTGCAGTTGAGTACGTCACAAAGGGCTGTTGCGAAGATGCCCAAGCCACCGGTGATCCAGCAAAGTAAACAATCACCCCTTGCAGACTGCGATGGTGGCTGCCAGTGCCATAGGCGATGTCCGCATACACCTCCAGTAGTCGATCGTGACGTTTCACCTTCAGTTGGCCCCTTTTTCCCCAATCATTTTCTTGCACCTTGCTTGAGTAGTGCAATCCACCTGGAACTCCACGGATGTAGCGCATCACTGCCGTGGACACTTCAATGGACTTGATGGGGTTCTTGGTGGCCAAACGGCAGGCGATTGCAACGCTCAGAGCAACATCTGGCCTAGTTCTGGTAGTCAGCCAGAGCAAAGCTCCTGCCATGGACTGCGCGGTCTTCACATCGGCCGGCTTGATGTCCTCCACAGAAACTTCGTCATCCTCAGTGATGCGGAAGTTGGGAAAGTCAGTGGACTTATCGATGTGGAAGCGCTGAATCATCTCTCGCTCATACTTGTTCTGACTGACGATGAATCCATCGTTTCCAGGGGCGCTTTCAAGTTCAAAACCGCAGTATTTGATCATTCGTCCTTCCCCTGTCGTCTCCAGTTCTGACAAGTTCCACACCGATTCGATGCTCTTTGATGCTGCTTCCAGAGCCTCTTTTTGAGCTGCAAACAGCAGGTCATCCACATAGATGGACATCACGCCTGACCAGTGCTGCTCCCCCGTGATCTCATCCGTTTCCACCAACCGCCAAATGTTCTCATCGGGGGTCTTCTGGAAGTGGCCCNGGACATCACGCCTGACCAGTGCTGCTCCCCCGTGATCTCATCCGTTTCCACCAACCGCCAAATGTTCTCATCGGGGGTCTTCTGGAAGTGGCCCTTGAGGGAGGAGTCGCCGCTCATGCGCTTCCATGTCAATGTGGGGAGCGTCTCGTCTCTATAGATCGCCCAATCACGTGGAGAGGACGTTAATCCATATAACGCCTTCTCCACCACCCAAATGTGGTGGCTTTCGGCA